>JAQZBX010104927.1:0-10903 GCA_029593785.1 Cabassous unicinctus
GGGGGGGGGGGGGGGAGGAGGAGGCGGTGCTGTGGATCCGTCTGGCTGCGCGTGTGTGCGGTGTGCGCGCGCGTGTGTGTGTGAGTGTATGTGAGAGAGACAGAGGCTCAGCGTTTCTGGAGGAGGAGGAGAGGGAAGGAAGAGAACGTGGGAATGTGGCTTTCTCCTCTGTGTGGCATGCTCCCTGGATGAGTTTCCCGACACAGAGAGAGAGACCGAGAGAGGTGGAAAGAGAAGAATATGCCCAAATAAATCATAAATAATCCCACTTTATTGCTGCCTGATTTTCCCTTATCGGAAACCATTCATGTTTGCAGTTGCTGAGGTTATTGAGGGTCGTAAAAACGGATTCGATCTAAACAAGAAAGATAAATTAAAAAAAAAAAAGAAAAGAAAAGAAAACAAAAGCAAAACTGGAGAACCTGCAAGTATGAGAGGACTCCTGGCCGGGATAAATTTCATGACTATGTAAAACACACGAATATTGGAAATTTAACAGATTGCCTTTAAAATATCAAATTAAGTGTAGGCGGTGGTAACATGCATGTTAACAATTTCTCTTATGATAGATGGTTCAAATTAACTTCCAGGAAAGTGCATAAACGTTGCCTTTGAAGGGCTCCGATCTGAGCCTTTGAGCACACTGCCCGCCTTTTATTATTGTAACCTGCAAGAGGGAAACATATAAACACCGGGGACAGCAGGTAATGGGGGGAAATATAAACAAAGCCAGAAAGGACGCTGGTGGGAAGCAGAGCTGCTCAGAGTCGGTCTTGGGCCCTGCCCACTGTGAGTAGGGTTAGCTGCAGTTTTATCATAATTGGCACTATTGTATTTAATTCCTCCATTCCGAGAATAAATAAACCATCCCAATAAATCTGTTCTCGAATCAGGCCCTCCAAAGGTCAAATTAAAACCATTCTTGAACAGAGATGGCAAAACCCTTTCCCAAGACCCTGTTGAACAGTAAGCAGTGGTATAATCTATCAATATTTCTTGGCTTTCATGCGTGAAGGATCGTATTTACATTGTATTAAAATGACTCTTAAATTTGCACAATATTGTAATGTAGTAAATGTAGTATTAATATCGATCTGAGCAGCAGATAATTTATTTAGACAGGAGCATCTCATTTGTATGCAGGGTGGCCAGAGCCATGGACTTGGACTGCCCCCCTTTTAGTTTCAGAGCAAATGCAGGTCTGCTAGTGGGAGAAGGAGTTTTTCTTTGCAAGAGGATAAAGCATGAACCTTAAAACAAATGGAAGATTTATTGAATAGCCTTCTCCGTGTTTGAATGCATTTTATCTTAATAAGTCTTCTTGATGGAAATGTGTTTTTCAAAAGTGACAAAGAGCCTGGGAAGCAGCAACCGAGCTGCTTTAGCTCTGGCAGGCCTGGGGCCTGGCTCGCTCTCCACTACCCGGCTCCTTAGCCAAATTCATCAGGAAGCAGGCCAGTGTCAAGGAAGCTGGGGTTTTTTAATCTCATCCAGAGAGGTGTCTTAAAGCAGAAATGTTCCTTGGAGCTGGACAGATGTCTTCTCAAGAAATGTCTCCCTTCCCTTTTCCATGTCCCCTCTAAGGTTCTTTGAACCCTCTTGACTTTTCTGATCTTATGCCCTTTCCCAGAGAATGGCGAGGACTGTGGAGGCTGCAGGGAAGAGTATGGAATTATTCATGCTTTTCTGTTAACTTTCCATTCTAAAACACCCTTATAAAAGGTGTTCCTTTAAAGAGTTGTCCCAAAGAACTTTCTTGGTTCTTTCAAGGTGCAATGCTGTCTAGAAGTGAACAATAATATTATTTTGTTGGAAAACTGCAAGCAGAATATCTGAAAATGGAAATAGAGCTGTCAGTAGTAATTCATCCCCCTCCTCCATACAACACATTTCCACTTTTGCCTAAACTTGTTTTGATTGCTAGCCAGAAGGGAATTCATAGGAAGCCTCTTCAAAGCTATCCAACTTTTAAGCAAACTTTGAATGATGGAAAAGACAATTTTAGACATATTGTCCAACGTGGTTTGCTCCAGCTAAGTATTTGAAGCTGGCACGGGGGTCCCCCGTGGTGGTTTTCACATTTGGCCTCCGGATGGTATGTTTAATCCTTAATATTCTGGACTGCATCCAAGGACTAGGTCATGACCTGAACTTACTTTTTAAAAAAATTCATTAATTCATACACTAAATATTCCTTCAAATAAATGAGACCTTCCCTGAAAGGAGCCTTCTAGTTAACATAAATACAATAAATCCATTTGCAGCACAATAATAACTTTGATTTCTAGTTATGGCAACTGATTACATCTATATTTTCTGAACACTAAACTCTTCTGAATGCACAACATGAAATACATTCTCTGCACTACAAAGGCTAAGCCGGGAGGGCTTGAGCAGTAATGGTTATTTATTTACATAATTTCTTTTCCATACACAGTAGAAGAAATATTGAAGGTTCCCACATTGACACTACTGTATAAAAAGTGAGACATGGATTTTGCACATTCTGCCTCCTTTTCTTATCTGGAGTAAAACTCATGGAGTATAAATATGCACTGCATTATAACTCCCCTGCTTACCTGGCTCTGCCACTGCTACCACCCGAATGACCTGAGAGCCCCAGTACCGTCCACAGTTGGGGGAATCCTGTTGCGGTGGGAGGGGGCGTGAATAATATCCAGAGTGGGAAGCCAGGCCTAAATGACAGCTCCTGCCAGAGGGAGGCCACAGGGCTGGCTGGCTGGTACCTGGCAGCCTGGCCCAACTATAGGCATTCTACCTCGGAAGGAGGAAAGGAAATGGAAACAGCCAAGCATGCCTTTCCTGGACTTCCCGCACTTGGAGTATCCTAGCTGGGAGTCACTAATCGTAGTCACTAACCTTGCACTCTGGGGACCCTAATCGTAAATATCAGATACATATTGTACTGACCTGAAGGGGATGCCATATGGGTCTTTTGAAAGAAAAAAAAAAGTCTGCTGGGATATCAGTGGGTCCTTTTCATATTGCATTGTCTGGGCCTGAAAAGGATCCTATGGCATAATGGCAGATAATGCATGTAAAGCAAGATATATGTAAATATGGGTCTGCATGGTGGCCATTCAGCAGAGCCAGGTTAGCAGCGGGGCCCAAGGCAGACCTCTGGGTCCCTGAGCAGTGAAACCCCAAAGAGCTCCTGCGCTGGCTCTGCTAGCTGTAAAGCCTCACTGGTTTCCCAAGACAGGCCAGTGTGGATGCACTCAAGTGGCTGGCTTGAGTAATTAGACATCTGAGAGGAACCCAGTCTGCATCTGGGGTCAAAGGGGACTTCCCTCAGAAGTTCTTGAATCATCGCTAGTTTTATTTGTATTTTTGCTGGAGGCCAGGCCTTGTAGATGAAGGTGTTAGAATGCTTTGTAAATCTCAGTTCTTGAAAAATAAAGAGATAAGGCTAGAAACTCCACACACGCACGGGTTTTGCTTTGAATCATTTGTTCTGTCTTCTTAGGGTTACACTTGCCCATTCATAATTATACAGGGTCCTTTGGGGGCATTGCCATGCATGGATTTCTTCCCAGATAATATATATTAACAAACTCTGCCTTTGATCTCTAGTCAACCTCCTGACTGGCTAAGGGCTCCTCTGTGATCCTCCTGTTTTTAAAATATTTATTATTAATATAAGAAACACACAGATATTTAAACTAGGAGATGAAACCTTCACTCCCTCTGATTCCACCTTCCCCTCCATTTACCTGCTTTAGTTAGTTGGTGTAGTATAATCTACTGTCTTGAAATATTTTTATAGAGGACCAAGGACCTTGGCTGATGTGAGATAAACACACAATTTTTGAGATGCCGTCATTGTGTGAAGGTGACTTTCTGTCCCTTTGGTCCTTCCATGGGAAGCCTCTCTCCCCCCATCCCCTCTCACCCCCCACTCCCCATCTTTGAAGCAGCAGCAGCAGCTGCTGCCTGTAGCCCAGCTTTGTGTCTGATCACTGCAGATGTCTCCTTTCCGCAGCCTGGAGTAACTGAGCCATATTTCTCCTGATTATTATACAGCTTACAGAGATGTGACCAATTTTCAATTACTTGATCTAAGGCACAGATATAAGTGTACACCTCACCGAGGATTTGCTACAGAGCCTTCGCTTGCATAGATAGTGGATCTCAAATCCTATATTGCTAAACATGGGCTTGATCTGATTCCAGGCACTATCAGCCTATGATTCTTTACCCTCTCCCATGTGTTTGTTCACTACACAATCTAGGTTCTCCTTGAGGCTCCTGGTTGGGGTCGTTTGGGCTTGAGAAGGGATTCCAAGAATCCTTTAGTTGCCTCCAGGCTGCATATTTCTTCAGGGCTCCTGAACACCCTGAAATCAGGGGCAAAAGGGGCAAAAAGTTCTCCCTTTAATGAGCACAGGCAGAAAGATGCTCCCCTGCAGGCCAAGGACAGGTTGCTACACACAAAAAACATGGCTCCAGCATCGTACATTATTTAATCCAAAGGTGAAAGAGGAAAAAACAAAGGGACTAGAGAGTTGCTGCCTCTGCATGCGTGTGATTCTCCTTCCAGCTCCCCTAGGCTTGGTGGGGGTTTGATTTATTTTTATTTGTATTGGGGGCTGGAGAAAGGAGATGGAGAAGGGAGAGGGAAGGTTTAGAGAGGATTTAATTTTTTCATTTGGTTTCTTCTTTTTCCCTTTTGTCCTTAAAAATTACGTGCGTGTGTGAGTGTGTGTGGCTTGTGTCTCCGCTGCTCGCTGACCTAACCGTGTGCCCCCTCCCCCCTGTCTGTCCCTGGTGTGGCTGCTCGGGCAGACGCCTGTGGCCTGTCGGATGCTGCCCACATCGAAAGCCTGCAGGAGAAGTCGCAGTGTGCGCTGGAGGAGTATGTGAGGAGCCAGTACCCCAATCAGCCGAGCCGCTTCGGCAAATTGCTGCTGCGACTGCCCTCGCTGCGCACCGTGTCCTCCTCCGTCATCGAGCAGCTCTTCTTCGTCCGTTTGGTAGGTAAAACCCCCATCGAAACTCTCATCCGTGATATGTTACTGTCTGGGAGCAGCTTCAACTGGCCTTACATGTCCATCCAATGCTCCTAGACCTCGGGCGCTTCCCACCTGCCCCCGCCCCCTAGAGACTCGGAGGATCGGCCTGAGCCAAGGACTCCAAAGCCGCGGGGACGGCCGGGTAGCTGACATGGGGTGCGGCGGGCCAGGCAGGTGGGGCGGTGGGTGGAGGGCTGGGGCAGGAGCAGCCCACCCTGCAGAAATGCAACTGGAGCTGTAAACCAGGAGGAAAAGAGACTCACTCGTTTAGGATCAGATCTGTGAGCAAGTTGGAAAGGAAAGAAAAAGGACTTTGTGTTGGGTGAGAAAAAGAAAAGAATGGGAAGACAGTGTCATGAGAATTTTAATAAAACAGAAGGAGACTAATGGACCTTCCAGGACTTATTGTGGACGGATGTGGATATATTCTGTACAGAAAACACCACACATGAAAGTGGACTGAACCCTATGTAGAAACACACACACACCCCCTGAACATTGTTATTCATTTTGTAAAATATTAGTCTTTATTTTCATTTTTTTGTAAAATTTAAACATTGTATGCGCATAAAAAAAAGGAAACAAGAATTAGGGAAAATAACATTTTCCAAATAATTATAAAAATTGTCCTGTGTCTATGTATCTATATCTGTTTTGTATTTTTTTCTGGTTCCAAACCAGATTTCCTGTGATTCTATACTAATAATTTTTGATATAACCCTTTGCTTCTTATAATGAGTGCGATATATGTTGTCCAGGCTGTTCTTCAAGAATTAAAATTGAAGTGAAATTTAAACAAAAATAAAAGAATTTAGCAAAACCCATGTGTCTGGTTGCTTGACAGATGTCATCAGTGCAAGAGAACCTACAATTAACATCCACCTCAATTACCATTAGAATTGGGGTGTTGTGTTTTTGTGTTTTTTTTTTTGTCCATAGTCAAATTGGCTGGATTCATTTCCTAAAACCAAGGTGCTGTCTTGGTTTTGTAGATTTGGAGGGCCAGGCTTTGCATGGGCTGGAGTCAGCAGAGAGGCCAGGGCGTCTTGGTCATGGACAGTAGTCGTTGCGACCTTGTGACCGTGAGCAGCCTTGAACGCAGCTAGGACAGAGGCTGGGCCTAGCAGGGTCACACACTGGAGCCCAGTCTCCATGCACCTAGCGCCGAGAGCACCGCGTGCTTCAGAGACGCGGTGGTAGCACTAAGGCTGGGGCCTGGCTGCAGGTGGGAACTTGAGGGGTGGGAGATGCTAGGGAGAGGGATGAAGGGGCAGACTTGGGAGGGAGGATATCTCTCGACTCCTCTGTGCTGTGAGTGGATGCTGGCGCCTGGAGGGTCCTGCCTCTCCCAGCCTGGGCGAGAGAGTTGGGGCCCCAGCACAGTGAGCCCTGGTTTTGCTCCCCCTTATGGTCCGCTGACAAGTTGGATGTGGTTTGCCCACCCCTTCAAGGTCTGTGACAGGGGTTCCCTGGAGGGTCCTTCAGCTTTGGTGGGTAAGGGAAGAGCCTCCCTGGGGCACTTAGGTGATTGGATCCAGAATCTGGGAGTGTGGGAGTTGGGCTGGGGCCGGTTCGTCCCACCCTCATGGTCCTTTGAGGGCAGAAGTCTCCCCCTGAGCCTCTCATTGGGTGTGCGTGGGGGGCAACTTTCTGTAACAGCTTTCGGAGAATGAATGCTTTATAGGATCTGAGCCGGCGCTGCGAGAACACTTACTGCCAAGGGAGCGCTTTCTTAATGTATTAATAAAGCCGGATCTTTTAAAATAACACCTCTCATCCCTTCCCTCAGTCCCAAACAGTCCTGGATGAGGCAAGAGCTTCTTCACTTTCAGAAGTCATCAGGCAATGTTTTGCTTTCAATTTGTTGTCTCTTAGAAGTCTCAGATTTTTTTTCTTAAAAAAAAAAAAATGCCTTAACAAGCTTCTACATTCCAGCCCCTTGGGGTTTTAATATTCTGGGTGCCGCGCTCTCTGTGGTGAAGCCCCTGTAGGTCCAGGACCGGTACCTGGGCCCGCCTGGGGACGGACCTGAGCCCTAGAGCTGCGGAGCGAGTAGGGTGTGACCCGCGCCAGCGCCTTCAGTGCCCGCGGGTCGGGTTCCGCCCCGCCCCTCGCAGCATCCCCTGAACCACTCCCTGGGACAGCATCTTTGGGCCGAGACTGACTTCTCTACAGGTTGGTTGAACGGCCAAGATAGGAGGAGGCGGGACGAGCTCACATTTAACCCCTGACCACCACCCCCAGAAAGTCTCAGGGAACCCTCCCGGGTTGGGGTAGGGTGGGGTGGGCTGCCACGGGGCGCGGAGGGGTGGGGGAGTCGAGGTGCCACGAAGAGCTCACCGTTCATTCCTGCCTTTCTTGAAATGAGATGTAAATATATTCATTACAGTGTGATCCCTCTGATGAAAACAGATAAACATTTTCGTAGGTCGGAAACGTATTTTTCAATTAATTTCAATATGGAGGCAAAAGCACCAGGCACCCCGTGAGTGGAGATTCGCCCCAGAGCCGACGCCGGAGACGTGCGCCGCGCTTGCTACGGGTTGGGGAGGAGATAGTGGTAACTTGGCCCTTGCGGGACTGGGCCTGGAGCGTCGCCCACGACCCGGGGAAGTCCGACGGCCTTTCCGAGCCTGGGCCCAAGCACGGGAAGCTTAGGAAGAAGAGCGGGCCTTCCTGTGGCCTCACAGACTCGCTTGCGGGCTCTGTCCAGGAGCCAGAAGGCCCTGAGGCTAAGGGGAAGGGAAGAGCAAGCGGTGCTCTGCTCCAGTGCTCGGCGGGCCTGCCTGGGGACAGTGGGTTTCCCTCTGTGCTGTCTCCTCAGTGGCTAGCGTGGTCCCCACGCATTACACACAGAATGCTAGTCGTCTTTCCCAGGCTTTCCATAGAGACAGAGCCTCCCAGGGACTGCGGGGGCACGTGCCCCGCCCCGCGCCCCAGCCGGGTCGGTCAAGCTGCGCGGGCCCCAAGGCTGTGTGCGCTCAGAGCACGCAGTCGGGGACGGTGAATCCACTGGCGCTAAGGGAAGGTTTAGCTACTGAGACCGCAGCATCTAAGCAGCGGTTTGGGTCTTCCGACAACCCGGAAGCGTCCTCTAAGTCCCCGGTGTTATCTAAAGGCTCTCCCGGCCTGGCTGTCCAGGGATGGCGACCCGGAGGGTGAAAGCCAAGTGGCTCTGGGGGCCTCCCTGCAGTGCGGCAGGGCAGGCCCGTGTGGTGGCCGGGCTAACCTGGCTCCACGTTCTAGAGCTCCTGTGCCTCCCCAGCCTCTGGGACTCGCTGTGGCACTGGGCCTGGGCGGGGGGACGAGGTAGAGCAGGTAGGAGCAGCCTCTGAGGGGCGGCCAGGACGCCGGTGCGCTGTAAGCCCGTTTTGGTGCCAGGCACCAGGGGGAGCCGTGGAATCCGGGTGCGAGGCTGCAAGCAGGTAGAGGCCATACTGTCGCTTAAGGACGCGCAGCCCAGCCTCTAGCCTAGCCTAGGACTAACAGGGCGGAGTAGAACGGACGGCGTCCTTGGGGCCAGAGGAAATACATCTTAACCTTGGAGAGCGGCCCACACAAGGTGACTTCCCTCTCGAAATTACCTGTGACATATGAAAATCAAACGTTCTATTTTCTAACCCAAGCACTTGCTGGGCGACTGAGAACTTTAGGGCTTTGAAGTCCGGTATAAATATACTTTTAGCCACAGGCTTTGCTAAGAACATCAGAAAGACCATCTCTGGACGTTCTCTCCTCCGGGAATCGCCGGGGGTGTGGGTGGGGAAGGAAGGAGGCCTCGTGCAAGAGAGAAAAAATATGACCTTCCCCACCATGAGCATATTCCAACCCCGGGTGGGGATGCGGGTCCCGCCTTGCCACCAGGGCAACATAAGTCTTCAGGGACTCCACCCCCCCACCACACACACACCCACCCACCCGCACCCCCGGGTTGGTCCAGGTTCTCCACCTCTGGCGGTAACTTCCCACCCTCAAAGAGTCTCAGTGCGCTCTGGGAGGACCCACCGTCCAGCTTTGCGCTCAGAGGCTCTGGTGTCTGGGGCCCCCTCTTTCGGAGCCACCTGGGCTCCCCCGCTTGGAGCTTGCAACGACGTTTATTTTTAAAAATCCGCCTTCTTCCCTTGCTCCACTCGTAGGTACTCTTTGTGTCTCCCACAGTGGCAGAATCGCTTCCCGTAAGCTCCGCGATTCCACAGAACAAACCACCTGAATGTCTCTGCAAATGCAAGGCCGTGAGGAGCGTGGGGGAGTGAGGGGCACACAAGTAAGAACTAATAAAACTCTTGTTAAAGGGCCTGCTCGGAATCCATGGCATCACTGGGCCTTTTACTGGGGAAGTCAAAGAGTTGTATTCCTAAATGAGTTAAAGACCCATTTACCTCTGTCGTGTTCTATTCATCAAGCCACAAGTTGAGAGTTCCTAACATGAAACTATTTGTTTGCTTACACAACCAGCTGGGCGCAATTTCACGTCTGAGATATCTATCTGAAAGCGCCTCTCATTTATTATCTCTCCTTGTCAGCGAATCCATTTTCCAGCTCTCCCTCCCCCTTTCGAGTTTATTTATTTATTTATGGTGGAACTTCTTTGCCTGGGAGGACCTAGGGCTGGAATGCTCCCCAGGGTGCAGCCGCCCTCTTAGCCAGGCTGGCTGGGCCTAGGGCGCATGGACCAGGGGGCGGCAGAGGCTGCCGGTGGGCCAAGGCTGACCCCGGCTGGCCGGCTAGCCAGAGTGCGGGGCCGGCAGGGGGTGGGCCTGACCGGACACTGCGCAACTGCCTTTCCTCCTGGATGCTTTCCCTGTTAGCTCTCCTTGTGCAAGCCGCAACCACCTGTGAGAGGAAGGCGGGGAGGGGCAGGCCGGGGAGGCGAGTCCAGGAGCCTCTTTCTGAGATGGGGGCCAGAGATTCGGATTTGAGAGATGCTTTCACAAAGCCTCACATAGTCCCATGGGGCCAATTTCTTCTCCCTGGGCCGGAGCGCGGAGTGAGTAACCAAGATGTAAATAGTTGTGTGATGGGTTGGGGGAAGGGGCAGTGCATTTATTGTGTGTGCAGAGAGGAGAAGGCTGCACGTGGTTTCAATTTTGAAGCACAAAGAAATAACATGCAATGCAGAAAATAGGTTTATGAATGTAATTGAGAGGAAAGAAAAACAATTAACAGGGTGCAAGGTTGCACACTCGGTTCTCCACCCCTAGCCTTCCCCCTCTACCTCAGTTTTGAGAAATCCGAATCATGTGAATAGAGTGGGTCTAGGCAGTTGGATCCGGCTGACAAGGGAACCCCTGATGGGGATCTCAGTGATGGCTGGATAATGGTGTCTATCCATCTCCTTGTCTGCTAAGGCCTCCTCCAACCAAGCTGAAAACAGGAGATCAAATCCCAAAGTCCATCGTATAAAATATCCCCAGTTGTAAAGAAGGAAAGAAGCCGGGGGTGGGGGTGGGGTGGAGAGAGAAAGGAGGAAAGAGAGCGAGAGATAGTGAAGGATTTCTTTTAGAAAAACCAGGCTGGTCTCTGCAAGCTATCCTATTGTGTTGATTTAGGAAGACATTTGCTGTATATAATGTTTAAGGCTGATAATATCATTGCGCAGCCAGATAAATAAAGCGTTGGCCCATCGGTCGGGTCAGCGATCGATCTCTAGGCTGAGAGAAAAAAGGAGAGAGACGGGGGTCGCGCACGAGCCTCTGTCTGTATGCTTGTCAGGCAGCATGCAGGAGCCGGAGTGTGTGTGTCACGGTGTGAGAGAACCGAGTCTTCAGCTGGCCCTAATGTAGGCTCATTAGCATTCCTAACCCATGGACCTGCGCTGACAACTAACAGAGATATCCCGCTCACCACCAGGCCTCCTCTCCTTTTGTCTT
>JAQZBX010104928.1:0-10903 GCA_029593785.1 Cabassous unicinctus
TTGTGGCCCTACACTAAAAGCCTGCAACACAGGAAATAAGCATCCTATCTCAAGAGCTGTGACTCATGAATTAGGTGGCTAGGGGTGAAAGTATGTGAGACAAATAGAGTGTGATAAACCTCTCAGTGCCTGGTCTACAGCAGTTGATATACTGTTGTAGGAGACTCTAACCACTGAGTCTGTGGCCCATGGGTATGGGTCTTAACACACATCTTGCCTGAGGGGGCACCCCTCCACTGGAAACATAATGGCACCACAAGCAATGGTGATGCAGGGGTCAGTGAGCCTTATTTTGCTGCTGTCTCCATGCTGTTGCTCTTTCTTCACTGACCCTATGGGCTAGAGAGGCTCTAACCTTTGGTGAACTATTGTGCAAAAAACGGTGCCTGAGCATATTGTACCAACATCTCCTAAGACACCAGAGTATGTTCCTAAGTTGCTCAAGAAATATAAGACTCAAATAAAATGCTCATATGCCCTACTCAGTGTTGCTGTTTATCAACATAAGAAAGACCTTATGTTGGACTCTCACCATCTGGGGCAAAGACTAATGATCCCACTAGCATCTTGCTAGTATAAACAAACCACAAGACCCATGAGGCTTATAGAAACTCTCTAGAGAGAGAAATGGTTGCCAATTAATCCATTATACAGGAAGCACAAATGTTTCCTATAACCACACTAATGACAAGCAGAACCCTCAAAGAGGGAGCCCAAATTGGAAAGTAAGACTGAAATTTTTATTTGATTGGATATTTAAAACAATCCTAATGATTTGGTGAAGGGGAAAGAAAAGGGCAGATTAAATGATGTGAGTCTTTAAGTTTGTATTGGGGCTGGCATTCTCATTTTTAAAAATGAAGCAATTGATGGGTATCACTTAAGATTATGAGTACCTTCCTCTTGACTTAAATATTTATAACATAGAAAATAAAGACACACTTTCCATAGTGGATATAACTGCCAAAGCAGATGTGCACTGGCAGACAATTGATGAGGCCCAATTACTACTTTAAAAGATTTAGATGATGCAATGGGTAGAACATTTCTTGAAGCATTCAATCAAAAGAGACCCAAAGTTCACCTTCCAACCTGAGAAGGCCTTCCTTTGAGATAAAACAGTTGAAAATGTTTTTACCCCTCAACTTCATTGGGGATAATTGTTCATCCTCAAAGTATTCAACCTCAAAGTATTCAACTTCAAAGTATTCAAGAGTATACACAGGGTGGAACCATGGGCAGAACATCAGTGGGACTCACATCAGAGTCACAGATCCTTGCTTATCAGTCTCAGGATGCCACCCTACTGTGGGGCACTTGACCACTCCATTTGAGGGTCTGGTCTCTGTCTCTTGCTTATCAAACACACAGTATCCAGTCCACTTAGTAATTGTAAATATTGGAAGAAAAATTATGAACACCTACCCATATTGGTGCTTTAAACTCCTCACCTGAAATAAGATCAAATTCTTGGCTCCAAGTCAAATGGAGAACCCAGGGAACTGCCCCTGCCAATCAAGGCAATAAACCTGCAGTATTGCATGAAAATAAGGTCCTGTTGTTCTCTGGTCTGCAATCCAAGATCATCTCCTCAAAGAAGGAATCATTATACCTGCCATCTCCCCAGAAAATAGCACTATTCATCCAACTATTTTATTTTTATTTACTTATACCCCCCATTGTTTTGCACTCTTGTCTGCTTTCTGTGTGTTCTTCTGTGTCTGCTTGACCTCTTAGGTGGTACCGGGAACCAACCCTAGGACACCCTGGAGTGGAGACAGGCTGTGGAATCGCTTGCACCTCCTGAGCTCCATGATCTGCTCTCACGGTCTCTCCTCTGTCTCTCTGTTTTAAATATATTTTTATTTATTTTTAAAAGATATTTTGATTACATAAATTGTTACATGAGAAAATATAAGGGATTCCCATATGCTCCACTCCCCAGGCCTCCCAATTTCCCCCACATTAACAACTTCTTTCATAAGTGTGATATATTTATTGCAATTAATCTACACATTTTGGAGCATTGCCAGTAAGCATGGACTATAGTTTACATTGTAGTTTACACTCTCTTCCACTCAATTCTGTAGGCTATGGCAGGATATTTAATGGCCTATATCTGTCACTGCAATGTCATCCTGGTCAATTCCAAGTCCTGAAAATGCACCCATATTACACCTCCTTTTCCCTCTCCCTGACTTCAGCACCTCCACTGGCTACTGCCTCTATGTCAATGATATAATTTCTTCCATGGCTAGAATCACAATAAGTCTATAGTTGGCCAGGCCCTGAGTCTCAGAGGAGTTGCAGTACCTACTCTCCAGTTCATTGGACTCACCCAGGATAGCTGATGGGGAGGTGAGGATGTGCCTCTTTTTGTTGCATCATCTTGTTGCACCAGCTCTCCACATGGACCAGCTCTCTGTGTGGACTAGCACTCCATGTGGGCCAGCATTCCATGTGGGCCAACTGTCTGCTTGGGCCAGCTCAACACATGGGCCAGCTTGCTTTTCACCAGGAGGCCCCAGAAATTGAACCCTGGGCCTCCTATATGGTAGATGGGAGCCCAATCACTTGAGCCACATTCACTTCCCTCATCTAATTCTTAAAGTGTCCAACAATGAAGGGCATTTAACCATCAGTTTTACCAATGTTAATGCACAAATCATTACCATCTAAACTCCTATCCCTACCATTATCTAAATAATAATATATATATACACAACAGCATGGGTAATTACTTTACTCTCACTTACTTGGCCAACTTGATTTATGAAATACAAATAACAAAAATAAAATTAAATTTTTTTAAAAAAACCGTAGCCACTAATGCCAAGGCCTTAACAAATAGTTTTTAATAAATTGTAAAAGTTGCTTAATACTACTTGATAATGGCACTTTATAACTGCAAACTTACTACTGGGTGACTGAAGAATTTCACTGAAAGACCTCGCTACATTCATTCATCATTTATAGGGACATAGTTGGACAATAACCATCCTCATAAAATACAAGGATCATCAAATTCTTTCAAATACACAGACATCATCTGGTCTCAGAAGGAAGAGAGATTTCTAACACTTACAAGCACAAGCCTCCCTCAGACACTAAGACACAAGTAACACTTAGGCTTATTCAGGTTCTACTTCTTGGTCTCTCAATCAGGTCTAGCTTACTCCTCTGACTTATCTTCTAAAACATAAGTCCTCTTACTGCCTCAGAGAAAAAGGTTGATACATTTCAGGCCTGTTAGACTGTGGTTCTCAAAACTGTTGTCAATAACATTGATGGTTGTGAAGTCAAGATGGTTCACTCTTTCTTCCTCAGGGTCTTCTCTCCCCATGCCTCTTTCTTCTGACCACAGCTCTCTTTTCCTGGAAACAGGTTCAGAGGGACCCTCACTCCACACACATACACATAAACATACACACACACATACATATACATTAAAATGTATAATATGCATACATTTTATATATGAATATACACATATATACATTATATGTTTATATTAGTCTTAGAATATACATGTGTCTATATATCTATATCAACCTGAATATAAATACTAGAATGAATATATAAACATATATATTTCTGTATCCTTGTAAAGTTCCTTAAAAACCATAATTTTTATTAATTAATATACTTATAGAACTTATGTAAAAACATTGTTCTGAGATTATTTCTCAAAGGAGACTTTGTTAAGAGAAAATTGTGTTCATCTCATAAATTTCAGTGTTCACATTTCTTTCTGCTCACGACTTCTCTTACTGAGATTTATTGTAAGCCTGTTTATCTTTTTGCCTTCTGGAACCTAATGGCAAATAAAAGAGATGTTTGGGGTAGTCAAATACCATGTTTAAGTTAACAAATATTTATATTTTCTTACTTGGTTATAGATTCTTTCTCAAACTATCGGCTTAGTCCTCCCTCTACTTGTGATCATCTCCTTCAGATGCAAATGTGAAAGGACTGCATTATCCAGAAAGCTTTTACATAGTTTCCAAGCAAAGACAGCTTTAACTAGTTGTCTATGCTTGCTCAGTGTGTTGATAACTGAGAAACATGGCACACACTCATTGGGACCATGTGTGTTCATCAACTTAGAAGGAATCTCCTGGCATATACAGCACCTAACACAATAAGAAACAGCATGCCCAATTTCATCAATAGTCCCTCAATAAAGAGAGGGTTGTGTAGGCAGCATGGTTTCAATGCTATTTGGTCCAAAATTTCTCATCTTTCGGTTGAGGACAGAAAAGATAGGGTTAAGTGTTGAAGGAATGTGGAGGTCAAAGTTAGTTTTTGGCCATTGATAAATAGTCAAGTCCATGATTTGAATCCCATTGAACTTAAAATTATATGAATGGTTTCCTTTTTCCCTTTATTGGTTCACATATCAGTTTAGAAGTAGTGAACAATGTCATGCAGGTAACCTACAAATGATGTCTTGGTTTCCCAGGCTGCTATGGAAAATACCACACACTTTCTAGGTTTAAGTGATGGGATTTTATTGTCTTACAGATTCAGATACCAGAAGGCTTGCTCCTTCCAGTGTTGGTAGCACTTTGGGCTGTCTGTGGCTATCCTTCACATTCTTTGACTCTTTTCTCTTGCTTCTCTTTACCAGGAGATGGCCTCTACTTTCATTTCTGGGCAAATGCTGACTTCCTTATTTTGATTATTTTTCTCTTTATAATGAATCTTATATGCCAAATTAAGGCACACCAACATCATCCTGGTAGGCAACACTTTTAACTTAAAAAAACATCTTCAAGTATCCTGTTTGCAATTTGATCACACCAACAGAAATGTGGATTACAATTAAGAATGTATCTAAACTGGGGAACATAATTTAATCTACCACAGTCCACTGTCTGTACCCTCATAACACATTCACTTCCCATGTGCAAAATACATTCACTGAATCTCAATACCCAAAATCCTTATGTAATTTCTGATTTCTGTTAGATTGCTTCAGTAACAATTCTAAGTACAAAATCTCATCAAAATCAGTGTGGGTGTTGTCCATTGCAGAATGAAATTTCTCTCCATGTGATGTTCCTTTGAAACCTAGAAACCAGTTATCTTTTTCAATGATATAATTTTGGAACAGATATAGGATATATATTGGGGGAAAAAAAACAGTGCTTATGATCCATAAGCAAGTTTGAAATCCAAGAGGGCAAACTCCATTAGATGTCAAGCTATAAGGGCCATCTGTGATGTCATACTTTGCCCTCCATATCTGCTGAAGTGGCAGCCATTCACTTCCAAACCTTTGTGCAGAGGTCATGCTCTCCCTGAATATCATGGCCTGGTTTACTCCCTCTTTGAACACTGGAAAGGCTAACACAATTGCTGCATGAAATAGGGATGTAAGCCCAACCTTTACAAACATTAGGGATATAACTGATATCTCCCTTGTCACCTGGGCATGGATCCTCCATTTCCAGAGCTTTTGGATAATGGATGAACACCTCTCTGAGCATTTGGGTAGAAGGTCTGCCCTCTCCAAGGATAAGAGTGCACCCACCATATACACAAGCCTGATTGGGCCCTCTCTCTTGGTCCAAAGAGATGTTTTCAGTCCAAATATCTGCTTGCAGGATTCTTCTCTTGTAGCTATTCTTCCTACAACTTATCCCTTCTCTCAGTCCAGGGTGACAGCGTTACCACACAAAATTTCACAATAGTCTTCTTAGCTTTGCAGAAAGCTTAGGGGAGACCAAAATGTCAGACAAAAGGACTTTCCAAATATTCTTCCTGAATAATCACATTTCTAATTCTCACTTCCACTGAAGTGGTTGACAAGGTCCATTTTCTTCCATACCTACCTTAGCAAAGAGTTTTTAAGTTAAACCTTATCATAGACATTTTCCTCTGAGGGCACACTTCCCAGAAGCACAGGAAGGGCCCTGATAGAGTCACTCTGGCTCTAGGCTTAGAGTATGTTATCTGGATAAGCTGAGAATTTCCAGATTATTAACTGCTGGTTCTTTATTGCTTAAGAATTCAGTACTCAACTTATACTTTGACACTCACATTTTATTGTAATCTGCAAGGAGAAACCAGGCTATCTCTTCCACACTCAGATTGCAAACCTCCTCACCTAAATATCCAAGTTCATCACCTACATGTTTCACTTTTTATCCAACACCAGGTTGTAATTCAGTCATATTCTCTGCTAATTTAAAAGAAGAATTTCCTTTCTTCCAGCTTCCAATAACATGTTATTTCATTTCATTTTTAGGCCTGATTGGAGATATCTTTAATATCCATATTTCTAACAATAGTATATTAAATAAATTTACCCTTTTTCTCTCAAGTATCTTACAGATCATCTGACTTCTACCCACAATTCCACAATTCCACATCCCTTACTACATTTTTAGATATTTCTAATAGCAACACCCCACAACTTGCAACACAAACTCTTGTGGTTTGTCATGTTTCTGTAACAAATACCACAATGTGGTTTGACATCAACAATAAGAATTTAGTGTCTCATGCTTTCAAAGACTAGAAGCTTGCTTTCTCTGAGTCTGGCAGTAATCTGGGCTGAATCTATCAAATCTTGAGTTCTTCTGCTTCTCATTCCGTGGCAATGACCTCACCTTTTTGTTCTGGGTTCCTGGTGAGTTACTGCTTCTGCCTTTTATTCCTATTTTTAGTCCACCAGTAACATGTATTAAGACCCAACTTCATTCAGAAAGGCCACTCCTTAACTTAAAATAGTGCCTTCATGAAACACTATTTCTAATGGGTTTTCACCCACAGAAATGTGGATTGAAATTAAGAACATGTCTAAATTTGGGAACATAATTCCATATATATCATATGGTAATATCACATCAATATCTGAGTTTATCAAGTTTAAAACAGGCTTATTCCATCAATATCAACTTACATGTCTGGGGACCTTGGCTCCAGGTGGCACAATTATTCCTTCCTTCTGACTGCTACAGTACACAGGTATAGCACATTCACTGCCTGAGAGATCTTCTGATCTTATTGCAAACTGCTTGCATGATGAAGCCATTGTTGTAAAGGAAAGGTGAGGAAATCCTCTGACCTACCAAATGGCCACTGTCTTTGTCAACTATTTTACAAATGATTCATCATGGAGGTGTGAGAATCAGGCTAATTTGTCAACTTGGCTAGCTAATGTGCCCATTTATTTGGTCAAACAAGCACTGAGCTAATTGTAATGCAAAGGCATCTCTGGGACTTTAATCTACAGAAAGCTGATTGCAACTACGGCCAATTACATCTACAATCAACTAAGGAGATTGTCATCAGCAATGAGTGACATCTCATCCAATCAGTTAAAGACATAAAAAGGAGAACTGATGTCAGCATTCTGTGAGAGAATTCTTACCTCTATTTCAGACAGCCAGCATCTCATGGGGAACTCACTGAGGATTTCCATAAATTTCTGGCTTGAAAACTGTCTTATGGAATTTGACTTGTGCATCCCCATGGTTGTGTGATGCAGTTTTATAAAATCTCATACTATTTACACATATCTCTTATCAGTTCTGTTTCTCTAGAGAACACTGATTAATAAATGTTTGTACCAGGAGTGGTTTCTGAGAAACAGAATCTTAAAAATGGGATTTTTGAGTTATTTCAGGGGTTCTTGCAATCAGGTCTCAACTGTGATTAGATACAAAGGCATCAATGACTCTGTTTAAAATAATCAAGAGGTTACCTGAACATGATGGTGGGCAGTGACCTTGAAGAGAAGTATTTGGATTTATCATACATGGAGGAGATAAAATAAAGGGAAGTGATATGTCATTGCCCAGAGAATGAAGAAGAATAAGGGATCACCAATGATGCATACTCTGTCACTGTCAAAAAGAATACATGGTGGAGAATTGCTCTGAGATGTAGAAACCCAAAAGCCAGACAGAAGTGGAAAATACACATTAAAATTGCATTCCATCTCCATGCAAGACAGATAAAATGACAGGAACAAACCACAGCATTTTAGCATATACTGAATATTCTGGGGTACAAGTGTTTTACTTTTGTATTTCTGAGAGAGTATAGGAAAACAAAAATCATTTCAGAGCCTTAGAAATTGGTTAAAGACTTAATTTCATAATTTATAATAAAAAATCTACTGGAAGATTATTTTTAGCAACATTCTGAAAAATGAATTCAAAATTGAACTGAATATCAGTTCTAAGTAAACTTTTGGGAGAATTCTTTGTTGGCAAAAGACAGGAAGCATTATGACATAAGAGGAAACCTCAGCCTGATGCTGCACCTATGCTAAGTCAAGCTCTGTGATCTCCCTGGTGGTTCTGAATGCCCTCCTGTGCCTCTCCTTGAATTTTTACTATAGATTTAGGTGTGAAGAAGATAGAACTGTTTTATGATTTGTAGCTGAAATTTAAGGCTACTTCAGGTTTGATGGTGTGTCATGGTTAAAAGCTTGAAACACATTATGTGATCAAGAAAAGACATTTATTGGTTTATGTTCAAAGATGCAATAAGCATATTTTCATTTTTTAAATAAGCCACTGACAATGTAAAGTAAATGAATGGATGTAGTTTAAACCTGTGATTAGGGAGTTTCAATTAATATCCCTGAGGTTATAAGAGACAAATAACACAATTTAGTGTTTCATTTTCCTTGTGCTTCTGAAACACCCTGCAGCTCCTGATATTTTCTTATTTATCAGAATATTCTATCAGTGATATCTCTCCAAAGTAATTTGTAAAATAAACACATGCATGGTGAATATTAATCAGATCAACTTCTCAAGTGAAAACATTTCAGCTTCAGTGGGGCATCAGTAGATTCTGGAGTACACCAGTTATGAAAGATGGATTCAAATGTAACTGAAAAGAGAAAGGAGAGAACATCATCATGTGAAGGAAAATCCAATAAACCATAGGATTGCCAGCAAGCAAGAATTCTAACAACCTTGAGAGTAAGCAAGTCTTCTAGTATCTGAAACCTTAAGCCAATAAATGTCCATTGGTAAGCCAAAGGGCATTTATATTCATAAATTGATATTTATCTTAGCAGCCCAGAAATCTCAGATATTGATCCACTGTGAGAGGCTCAGCAGAATTTAATTCAGAGAGCTGGCATCCTGGATGAGGGTGAAACATCCCAGGTCCCTGGATGAATTCTTCTTTATTGTACTCAGTAGTGGTTTTTCCCTGGTGCCATCCTTTATCTCTCTGTTAATCTCATCCTCAATATCTTGAATTCATATTCTAATCAATAAGTAATTTTGGAGCCTCCTATTGGCCAGTAAATTCCCATTGCTAGGGAATCAGTAGTTAACAAGGAAAAGCATGCCTGCTCTCAGAAGGTAACAGCTGTGTGGAAAGAGCCTTTGACGGAAACACTGAAATGCAAGGGCTTGAAGGAGAGAGATACAACTTGTATCCTTGAAAATCATATGGACTTTAAGAGTGAAGTAAGAAAAGTTTGCCAAGGCCAAGCAAGTGCCTGAGATTTAAGCCAAGTGGCCTGTGGTAAGGAAGATGCCAATCTACATGCTGTCAAGAGCCCCAATAAATCTGGTGAAGAGATAACATAAGCATTTACACAGTTGAGGTGCCTTGTAGAGTTGCAGTGTGTTATTCAGGTCTATGTAAAATTTCCATTGAAATTTATTAAGTTTTGGCAGTATGCTTGTTATTCAAAGGGAAATATGAAATTAATTTAATTAAAAAATTAAAATTGAAGATGCACTTGACTCTCAAAAGCAAATGTGTCTGCTTAAAAAGAATGTTTGATGCTGGCTATGGTTGTCTTTTCTGGAGCTCAGGGAGGTTAGGTTGTTTGATAAGGTTTTACAAGTCTTTTATATTATCAGTGGTTTTTCTTTTGATTACATTGTGAACATTGTTGAAATTGCTAACTATACTTATACACTTGAATAATTATTGTAAAACAGTAAGCTGTTTCCTTTCTATACATCAAAGCAATGTCATTTGGTTAGTATGCATTTAGTACTCCTAACTTTTTGGTGAGCTCTCAGTACATGAATGGGGAGTTATGTTTCTCCCCATAGTAATTGTTAGGTAATGGTTTAGTTAATACACCTTTGGTGCTCTTATATCTTCTTGCTGAACTCTCAGCTCATGTGTGGGTATGTTTGTTTCTCACCATAGTGGCTGCTGAATAATTTGGAGATAGTTCTGTCTCTACTTAGAGATATTCCAGCATTGTGGATCTCCAACCCTGCATGGCCACATTTCCCAGTGATGAGATTTAGATGAGATTTGAGGTTTGAGCTTATGGTGACATTAGTTGAAATTTTGGGAGATATTGAGATGACATTAATTTATTTTGCATGTGTTGAGAAATGCCATAAAATTTCCCTGAGGCTACAGCATGTGTGACCTCCTTCATTTTCAGTCACTGAATCCAATGAGCATGCAATGGAGTCAGCATGGAGGTCATTTTAATTCTCCAAGACATGTGTGTCCCTTGGCATCTAATTCATGAGCTATCTGCCCTGAATATAGTGTCTGGATTTCCCCAGAGCCTTCAGGAGCCCTGCTATTTGAGGTAGTATCTATTTTGGCATTCAATGAGATCCTACGGAGATGTGCATAAGTGTAATAACTGGGATGACCTCCCAACTCATTTTGAAGTCTCTTAGCCATATAAACTCATTTGTCTTAACATTTTACCTCTTTTTGTCATGGTCTTTTCCCAGTTGCATTGCTAGTTGGTGCTTGGTAGTGATCCCTCAGTGCCAGGGAAGCTTATCTCTGGGAGTCATGTCCCATGCTGGGGGGGGTGGAGGTAATGAATTTATATGCTGAGTTTGGCTTAGAGAGAGGCCACATTTGAGCAACAGGGAGGCTTTCAGGAGGCAGCTCTTAGGCATCCTATAATACTAGGCTAAGTTTCAATTTCAAG
>JAQZBX010104929.1:0-10900 GCA_029593785.1 Cabassous unicinctus
AAAACACTTAGAAAACTAGAAATAGAAGAAAACTTCCTCAACATGATAAACTTTGGTATAAAAACTCTACTACTAACATAATACTTAATGGTGAAAAACTAAAGATTTACCTGTAAGATAAGGAACAAGACAAGGATGCCCACTGTCACCACTGTTATTCAACATTGTACTGGAAGTTCTAGCAAGAGAAATTAGGCCAGAGAAAGAAATAATAGGTATCCAAATTGGAAATAAAGAGTAAAATTTTTCCTATTTGCAGATGACGTGTTCCTATGAACAGAAAACCCTGAAAAATCCAAAACAAAGCTCTTAGAACTAATAAATGAATTCAGGGAAGTGAAAGGGTACATGATGATAAAATAAATGTAACATGGGGCATTTTTGGGACATTGGAATTGTTCTGCATGATATTGCTATGACAGGTACAAGCCATTATACATTTTGTCAAAACCTATAAAATTGTGCAGGGCAAAAGTGTAAACCATAATGTAAACTATAGACCATGCTTAGCATCAATGCTTCAATATGTGTTCACCAATTGTAACAAATGTACCACACTAATGAAAGATGTTGTTAATGGGAAAAGGTGCGGGAGAGGAAGAGGGTGGAGTGTATGGGAATCCACTGTACTTTTTTATGTAACATTTATGTAATCTAAAGCTCCTTTAAAAATAAAGAAAATAATACTTTAAAAAACAGATATGCCAAATTGTGTGTTACATATGTGTTACTATAATAAAATACTGAATTAAAAACGAACATATTGATACCAGTGTAAGCTATGGACTATAGTTAGTGTAATATTTTGATGATGTTCTTTTCATTATCTGTAACAAATATTCCACAACAATGCAAGGTGTTGGTGGAATGGTGATGTATGGGAATTCTGCACATTATGTATGACTGTTTTGTAAGCTCACAACTTCCCTAATAATAATAAAAGAAAAAAGAAAAATGAAGTTGGAGGGCTCATACTTCCCAACTGCAAAACTTATTACAAAGCCACAGTAATCAGAACAGCATGGCACTGGCAAAAGGACAGACATAGAGAACAATGGAATTGAATTGAGAGTTCAGAAATTAACCCTTGCATTTTTGGTCAACCGATTTTTTACAAGGGGGCAAAGACCATACAGTTAGGAAAGAATCGTTTTATCAACAAATGATGCTAGGAAAACTGGATCTCCATTTGTAAAAGAATGAAGGTATACCCCTACGTCGTCACACCATATACAAAAATCAACTCAAAATGGATGATTAAAAAAAAAAAACTAAATAAGAGAGGTAGAACTATAAAACTCTTAGAAAAAAAATGTAAGGAATAATCTTCTGGGCCTTGTGTTAGGCAATGGTTTCTTAAACTTTTCACCCAAAGTACAAACAAAAGAAAAAAGTAGATAAATGGGAACTCATCAAAATTAATATCTTTTGAGCCTCAGATTTGATCATGAAAGCAAAATGACAACATACACAATGGGAAAAAATATTTGGAAACCACATATCCAATAAGGGCTTAATATCCAGAATATATAAAGAAATCCTACAACTCAAGAATGAAAAGACAAACAACCCAATTTAAAAATGGGCAAAAGACTTGAACAGACCTCTCTCCAAAGAATATACACAAATGGCCAGAAAGCACATGAAAAGATATGCTCAACATTATTTGCTATTAGGGAAATGCAAATCAAAGCCACAATGAGATACCATTTCACACCCAGTAGAATGGCTACTATTAAGAAAATGGAAAATTACAAGTGTTGGAGAGGATGTGAAGAAACAGGAACACTCATTCATTACTGGTGGGAAAGTAAAATGGTGCAGTTGTTGTGGAAGACAGTTTGGCAGTTCCTTAGAAAGTTAAATACAGAATTACCATATGGCCCGGCAATCCCACTTCTAGGTATAAAGACAATAGAATTGAAAACAGGGACTTGAACAGATATTTCCACCCAATGTTCATATCAACATTATTCACAATTGCTAAAAGATGGAAGCAACCCAAGTGTCCATCAATTTGATGAATGGATAAACAAAATGTGATATGTACACACAATAGAGTATTATTCAGCCATTAAAAAGAATGAAATTCTGATATATGGAACTACTTGGATGAACAATGAATACATCATGTTGAGTGAAATAAGCCAGACACAAAATGACAAATATTGTATGATCTCACTTACTTGAAACAATTATAATAAGCAAATTCATAAAGTCAGAATCTAGAATAGAGGTTACCAGGGGATGGGATGGGGGTAGGAAATGGGGAGTTAATGCTTAAAATGTACAATTTCTAAAGTTTTAGTAATGTATGATGGTGATGTTAGCATAGTGTTGTTAATGTTAAGTAGCAGGACTGAAGTATATATTTGAATGTGGTTCAAGGGGGAAATTTTAGGTAGTATACATGTTACTAGAATAAATTTTTTTAAAAATCCATGGAACTGTACAACACAGTGAACCTTCATTTAAACCATGGACTACAGTTAATAGTACAATAATGAAAATGTGCTTTCATAAATTGTAACAAATGTATCACAGTAATGCACAGTGTTAATAATAGGGTGCTATATGGGAACTCTGTATTTAATTCATGATTTTCCTGTAAACCCACAACTTCTCTTAAAAAAAAAAGGAACTATCTAAAACGTATTATTACAATTACAATTACATGTGTACAGATAAAAGACCCTCACCCTTATCTGACTGGAATAAAATTGCATATTTGAACTAAGTGAAAAACAACTCTGAAGGACTTCTAGAATTGAAACAATTTTGCTCCAAATTCTATGGATGGCAATATATTTTATTCCGTGGTGATAACTGTAATGGGTAAAGACCTGTTTCGATTCACATTTTCACATTTAAGATCGAAGTTCTCATCCACAGTCTCAGTTTCTTCCAAAACCCTTTAATATCCTCATATTCAAAGTCTTTTTGTGATCAACAGCAGCAGAGGTAAAAATCTGCAGCATTTATTCTTTTACTTTTGATACCTAAGCAGAATCTCAGGTGAGGCACCATTCGAGTCCTGAGAACCTCAAAGGATGTGGCCTCCCCTATAAAGCAGCCTCTGGCAAGCAAACAAGGAAAGCATTATAGGCAGATTTTAGAACTTGGCTACTTTACACAAGTTTCAATTAGGCCCAAGGAGCAAAATGTTTTCTTCAATATGTACCTTCACATAAAAAGTGAAATGAAATTTGTGAAATTCTTATGAAATACATTAATGCAAGGGAATAGCTTTTGCTGCGATAATATTATGTTTGAGGCTAAAATGTTTTATTTAGTTGAATCATTCATGCATTTGCCTTATTTCAACATTTCTCTTTGTAAGACTCATCACTGCCTGGGCTTGCCAAATGAAGCTCCTCTCATTACTGCCACTCAACAATTTGCCTGAAATGTGCTAGTATTCTTTCAGGACAGGCAAGAGTGCTGGCAGAGATTTGTTGCTGTTGTTGTAGAGAAACTTGATTTTTCAAGGGGAGTGGATATAGCTCAAGTGGTTGAGTGCCTACTTCCCATGTACTAGGTCCTGGGTTTGCTCCCGGGCACTTCCTCAAAAAAATTGTGTAGACTCATAATTCTGTTAAGCAAGTACATTCCCATGAGGGATGCTTTATAACTCATCTATAACTTTACTATTTAGGAGAGAAGATAATAATAAAAAGGAGCACCAAAAATCATCAAACCATCTGATGATATATGTGCATCATCAAATAAGAAGATAGACATTTAAGAAGGAAGCTTTTTAAAATACCACTGTTCATGGAGAATGAAGGAGAAAGGCAAAACATGAACTCAATTCAGGTAAACACACACACACTTTTGCATGAATTTGGGTATATCTGACTTCTCTGTACGTAGATTTTCTCTTCTGTAGAAAAAAATCTTGTTTTTACCAATTAATACATGTTATTATGGTGAGAATAAGATAAACTCCAAAATATATAAATATAAATCAGTAAATATATATATATATATACAAACATCCGTACAAGTACAAAGTGTCACGTAAATTAAAGTAGAAGAATTTACAGTTTGACAGTAATAATCACAGTTTGAAACTTTTTATGTTCTTTGACCCAAGAATTTCACATCTAGAAAACTTACCTGAAGGAAATAATCAAAAGTTATTCAAAGAGTTATGCATAAGAACGTTTAGAGCAGCATGCTTTTAATTAGGGAAAAATAGAAGCAACATAAATGGCTCTAAGATTTCACAATATACAACTATTTAAAATTTTTAAAGAATGTTAATGACTTTGAAAGAAGATATAATATTATATTTTAAAGGATGCAAAATTACACATACAGTATAATCTCAATTTTCAAACATATATATACACTGTACAAAAAAAATCCAAAGAAAGTATATGAGTACATTAATCATTTTTACTTATGGTTGCCTTTTACTTTCTTCTCTAAATTTTTATTTTTATAAATGTGCCAAAATAACCACGTATTAGTTTTAAAATTTAAAAATAGAGGAATAGATGCTATTTTGAAAGAAGTCTTTACTTGAAATAATAAAAGAAAATAAAGCAAAATGGGTATTTTAGCATTTAAATTATTTAATAAACAGCATACCAGGCTGTCTACCTAGCATGCCCCTACTCTTCTTTCCATACCCAGCTTAAGCCCCTCTTTTAGGAAGAACTACATGACCATGCCTCACTAGCAGGACTGAAGCATTCCCCACCCCACACCCAGCTGCCACATCACTCAGCACATTGCATACATCATGTAAGGCTAGTACTTGTATGTTAGCATGACGTCTTTGGCCTACATTTAGGGATAATTTAAAACCTGTTCTATGAAGCAGCTCTTTGTATTTCATGTAAGAAACTTTTTGAAGGTGAAATATTGTTCCCTACTTACGTAGTGTGCCCTCATGAGGATCAGTTTGGGAACATTCCCTCTGGCCCCAATTTCAGGATTAGTCATGCTTCTCCAGAACAAAAGGCTTGATTTTAATCATGTGAACATTGTAGATCAGGTTATTCATCATATTTCCCCCAGCTCGTTGGCTGCTAGAAAGTGAGAAATGCACAGCATGCTTTTACCATGTGACTCTTGTCCAGGGTTTCATTCTACTGCCCAGGCATTCTCTGTCCCCTTTGCCCTGTTTCCTCACTCTTAAAAAACTAGGTCCACTTGGTGTTTGTATGCATCTTTGTAAGCCTCTTGAACCTTTTTTTAAACAAGTCATGTTGTATATAAATCAATTAATAAATGAACTAAACAACTAGGATTTCTTTGTGCTACTTTTGTTGTACTACTATAAAGCAACTTTATATTTTCTGTGTTGTAGTCAATGCTGCTTGATTACTGAAAGTATTTAATTATTCTTTGCTTATGGAGACAAGATATTTCTGCATTGCATAAGATATATTTTTAAAACATCTATATAATTAATCAGAGAGATTATTTTTTTCTCCAGATGGTTGGTGACTTGTCAAGAGGGCTACCATGTGAGTGACACTGTTTTCTTCCACATCATAAAATGATTAGGTAGAAATTTTAATATATTCTAATGACCAAAATCTTAATTTACAACATCAACCATGTTTTAAAATAATCGACATCTGTTCCAGTTACATTGCAATGGCAAAGATACATTTCTTTCCTGTTCAGCAAGCACTACAAATATATCTGTTATTTACAAGCATGTTGCCTCATCTATCAAGGTTGCTCAGAGCAGACAGCATTTAGTGACTAAGTAAGGCATGGCAAAGAATGATAAAAAAGAAAAACGATCCCAGCCATAGCGATATTAATTCAGGGATGTCAACTGTAAATGTTAAATCTACCATCAAGTAAGCATTTCCCAAAGGGAATCTTGACCACCGTCTCAACATATTCTCAATAAATATAATTAGTGCAGTAGGAGCAATCGTTGTGCTAAGCTTTCTTTTTTGCTAGATGGTTCCTTATTAAAGTCTCAAATTAAATTCAGACCACTAGAAACCCCAAAAGACCAGTCCACAGAAAAATTAAATGGGTAGTGACAGTAGGCAGAAGAAAATATTTTAATTGAACATTGAATTTCATGAATTTAGCCCTCTATTTTCCAAGGCAAATGTTTGGATTTCTTTCCATTTTAGTCATACTTTATCATATATCCCTCTATGACAGCTCTCTAAAGGATATCAGAATGGGCAAAGAAAATGCCATCAGATATTGGGCCCCTTGGAGCACTTTCTTTCTAATGATGGCCCTTTCCTGGGTACTTATGGATACATTCAATTCTGCTTTCTCTTGAGTATTCCCAAACTGATTAAATAAAATATTATAAAGATAATTTTAGATATAAAGAAACCATATGTAAGGAAATACCCCTGGGACAGAAAAATAAATAAAATGGCATCTTCATTGACTCTCCATTTAGACAGTTCATAGGCAGCAACAGCGCATAACTCCCTAGGAAGACTCAGGTTTGAAAATTCCGCTGGGCAGTATGAAATTGCTGCACCGTAACTTGGCTAATCCAAAGTCAAGCTTTGGAGGAACAAACAGGCTTGGAAGACTGAGGCAGACACTCTAAGACCAGATGAATCAGGAGACTGAGACAATAGCTATGACCAAAAGAGTCACACTATTACCAAAGATTTACATGCATTCCACTATCTTACAACAACCATGGATGGAGTAGGTCAGGCACTACTACTACTCAGTAATATCTCATGCACTCTGTGGGCCCCAGGATCCCAGGGATTTATGAAATGAAGTTACATACCCAGGACAGCACAGTGTAGTAGGAGAGGTAGACACACAAAGTAATACACAAAGCAGCTCCTGTACCACATTTTCTCCTTACCACAGTCCCAGGGGAAAAAGAAATGCTTATTTATCTTTCCTTTACAGCCCAACCCTTCTGCACCCTAAGCATGAGGCTGCCCACTTGCTTGCCAGCTCCCACAGGGCAGACCCAAGGAGGAGGCACTATTATTTTTCCCACTTTACAGTGAGGATATTGTAACTCAGAGAAGCTAAGTCACCTATGAAAGCAAAACAACTAGTGAATGGCAGAACCAGGCCCTATAACTACACTTTTAACTGTGTCTGAAGTATTATCAAGGCACGAGAACAGGTGAGTCATTAAAGAGACAATACAAACAGTCAAGAAATCTTTGGGGGGAAAAAAATAATCTCTCTGGTATTGAAAGAATGCAAATTGAAAAGAGATAATGTTTGTCATCAATCAAATTGGGGAAGTTTTATTTTTTTGTTTATTTTTTGACAGGGTAGTTGGCTGGGGCTGGAAGCATAAGATGAGTATTTTCTAGAGGACAATTTTACAATATGAATTTGTTTGAATATATTAAACTGAATATATAAAACTAACAACTCGACTTCTAGCTTTTGACCTTAGGAAATAAGAAAAGTAATCCCAAATAGTTTTCCGTGTATTTATTTATTCATTCAGTCAATTAACAAATATTTGCCAGGCACCTGGATGGAATGGTGAGCAAGATATACTTGGTCTCTGTTACCATTGAGGTTCAGGGTAATTATGCACATTACAATATTATATAAATAGTAACAGAAAAATGAAAAGCATAGGGACTGAGAAAATAAACTATGGCATACTCATAAATGGAATATATTATAGCCATAGAATGGAATACTATGCTGTAGACAGATGCTTAAGGTATTGGAAAATGTTCATGATAGAGTATGCAAAAGTAGACTCTAAAATATGATATAAAACAATGTATGTTCAATATAGCACAAGTTTTGTACATTTTAAAATTGTATTCATTCATTCACTCAACAAATATTTATTAAAGCCTATTGCATGGAACAAACTAGGGAAACAGCTATAAACAAAACATACAAAGGCTTTTCCCTTATAGAGCATTCACTCTATTTAGAAAAGATAAACAATAAACAAATATATATAAATATATATATATATATATACAAGATATCATATGGTGTTGAAGATCATGGAGAGAATAGAGCATTATAAAATGGTGAGAGAAGGACTATCTGATAAGGTAACTTTTTTTTTTAAGTTTATTTTTTAGAGAAGTTTTACATTTAAATTTACAGAAAACTTACCCCAAAAGTGTAGAGACCTGCCAAAGGACCTAAGGCAAGGATGGGCTTGTGTTCTAGGAAGAGCAGAGTGAATGAGAAAAGGGTAAGGGGTTGGGTGAGTGGACTAGCAAGGGGTCCATATCATTCAGAGACTCGAAAGTCACAGTTGAAAATTTGGACTTAATTCTGAATGAGATGGGAAACCATGGCAGGGTTCTGAGCATAGAGTTGGCAAGATCAGATTTACATTTTAGAAGGGACATTGGCTTCCATGTGGAGAACATACTATAAGGATGGCAAAATTGAGATGTTACACTAGGGTGGTAGTAATGAAGTTGATGAGAAGAGACTGGAGTTGATTCAACATTGACCAAGAAGGGGAAACTGAAAAAGGAGAACTTTTGGATTAATGAATGTGAGGGATGATCAAAAGTTTTTCTACGGACGTGTGGCAGCCATGAAAACATGCCTTTCGTATCTCCAGCTTTGGGAGTCATCTCCAGCAGGACATGATCACTCTGAGGACACACTTCCTCCAGGATGCTCCCAACTGATGGCTGCCAGGGATGCTAAGTCACACCAACTCACAGAAGATACGGGACTCCTCTGGTGGACAACTTTGACTCAAAGACTCCACATCAACCTTGTTTAAACTTTCTTAGAACTGAGCTGAAATCAAAGACTTCCTACCCAACCTTCCTTCCTTCCCTCTGTCCTCCACAAGGATCAGACCTGCCTCACATCTGACAGCTTTCCAAGCCTCCTCCAGATCCCATCATCTTCTCTAGCTCACTCCCCAGTTTCTTCACAGACATTTTACCCAATAAAATGGATTTTACTTTGGATCTTATCTTAGTATCTGTCTTTTGGTGGATTCAAACACCCAAGTTGAGTCTGAGATGCTAAGAAACACCCAAATGAAGCAATCTAGAGTTCAGGGTTGAGGGTAGGGTTAGTGTCCCTACATCTATTAAACAAAGCACCACAAATCACATGGCTTCAAAAAACAACAGAAATTTTTTGTCTCACAGTTCTGGGGCCAGAAGTCCAAATGCTCAAGGCATCAGCAGGGCCATGCTTCTTCTCAAATCTGTGTGGAAGAATCTGTTTCATGCCTCTTTCCTGGATTCTGGTAGTGGTTTGATGAGAATGAATGGTATCTCCTGCCTCGTTGGTCACACGGGGTTTTCCCCTGCCTGGATGTCTGTCTGTGTTCAATTTTCCATTCTTATACATTGGACTAGGGCCCACCCTCATCTAGTTCAGCCTCATCTTAACCAATAACATCTTCAAAAACCCTATTTTCCAAATAAGGTCATATTCACAGGACCAGGGGTTATGATTTGACCGTGTCTTTTGCTGGACACAATTCAAGGCATGGAGATACAAAACGGGAGCTTCAGCACATTCATGGTATTTAAACCCTTGGGGCTAGATGAGATCATTTCAGTGAAACCTTCATTTCCTTCACCACCGACATCTAGCTGTCTATCTAAGAGGTATAACCCTAATATATTACCTCATGCTAAAATGTGTTTTATGATGGATGCATTTCTGTAAGAGCCAGCCCCTCTAAGATTGTCTGCATTTTAAACAGGATGCCTGTGAAGTGAACCCACGGGATTGATTTTTGTTAGTGGAATTTCAAGGCCTATGACAACCGAGTAAGGGAGATAATTTTGAGCCTTCTCTATGTCATTCAGTTAGACTTGCTGTTGCCTGTGACTAACTGGAACTTTTAGCTTTCTTTTTTACTTTTTTTGTTTTCATCCTCAATTTTTGCTCTCCAGTTCAAGTCAAATTTTTCCATTCACTCCTTCACCTTTTTGTCCATCTCTTTTTCATTCTCCTTCAGTGATAACTATTTTATCCCTAGAAGAGGTTTCTAAAAAACTTTTCTAACCATACTCAGGAACATGTAGTTAAGACCCCCAGATTCCTGCAACATAAAATAAAGGAAGGTGCAAGATCCCCAACTTAAACCAAACAAGCCCTTAAACTATTAGTTGAGGGAAGTTAGATAGGTTGCAGGTGACAGAAAAACTGAAAAATATGGTGAATAATAAGAAAATAATATGTGTGTGGAAAAGTGAAACTTAGGCAAGGAGAAAAGAAATGTGACTAGAAAATATATTTATAGAAAAGTAACATCCACTCTTTTTTTCTCCTATTTCCCTCTAGCATTTCCAGCAAGGATGTTTTCTAAATTCAATATTTCCTCTCATTCTTATCAGTTATGTTCAGCTCCTGTCTACTTTCTTTCTAGATATAAGTGTATGGTTATTTCCTCTCTTTTCACATATACACAAGAGATATAAACATTCTCTTAGTAACAAAATTCAATAAACTAGATGCAAAATTTACTAAAACTACATTAATAAAGCTAGGGAAAATGTATCTAGAGAAAGAGACAGAGAGCGAGAGAAAAAGGGACTGAGTGATCCTCTAGACTGATGAATAAATATGATTCCCTTCTCAGTGACACCATCCTCTTCCATTGATATTGTTAGTATCTCTCAAAATAAATGATCTTGATCTAAAAAGCATGTGTGTTCTTATGGAGACAATGGAGCAGGCTATTTAAGATCCAGACTGTCTTCAAGAAGTCAAAACGTGTAGTTGCTGTGCCTAATTGGCATGAATATAAAAGCCCGAGTCCATGGTGCCATCTCACTTGTGCCAATGGTCCACCGCTGTCGCCAGCAACTAGTCCCTGGCTCAGCCTATGTACTAAAAATAGCTTAGAAAAGCAGCCAGAGCCTCCCTGCTATGTCAAGGGGCCAAAGGGAATTTTTAGAGACAACCTAGTTTTATTGCAAACCTCAGAAATGAACAACCACTGAGACTA
>JAQZBX010104930.1:0-10900 GCA_029593785.1 Cabassous unicinctus
GTGATCTGTGCTTTAGGGATATTGACCAAGCAGCAGATGTCACTTATGCTTTCAAGGCTTCTTGCTAAAAAGCACAAATATGAATGGCTGTAGTTATTGTTTTTTAGACACACTCTGCCACTTTACTCTTAGGGCAACCAGGCACCAAGCACACTGAGCTGTTTATTTACTGATAATTCTTATCCTGACTCTGAGCTGGGGGGAGATTGGGAGAGAGTCTGGACATGAAATCCTAACGGGCTGGGGCCCTATTGGAGATCAATCAGAATGAAGAGAAAATAGCTCTGTGTCACTGTGAAATGGGATTCCAGTGACAAAACTGCAATTTGTACATCACTTTTATCTAGCACATGGCTCCAGGGGAACTGAAGTGATGGGCTTTGGAGAACGATGTCCTTCCAAACGCCAGGACAAATCCCGGGCAGCGTGGGGACCAGCTCATTTGGCTTTTGCACAAGTTCAGCGCTGGTGTTTAACTTTTTTCCTTTTTTTTCTTCCTCCCTGTTATTTAAATGGTTTTAAACATGAAACTAGGCCAGGCAAAGGGGGTAGCATTGTTTTAATAATTAGCAATTATGATCGCTGCAATATTAATTGCATATTTCCATAGCAAACACTTCCCCAGAGGGCCAAAGGGAGTGGTGGTTAGAGACCGCCAGAGCCTAAAACTGGAATTCCTGAGAACAGAAAAAGGAGAGAAAATCAACTTCTTCCATTTAAGCAAATTACCGCGGGGACTGCAAGGCCTCTCTAATTAGCGCAGCTCGGCTGTGGCTGGTGAGCCGGCTGGCGTGAAGTCTCACCCAGTGCTGCCCAGGCTGCCTGTGCGTGCCTTTGTTTCTTTTATTTTTGTCACTTGGGCAAGAGAGTAGCTTGTTTCCATGGGGCGGCGGGGCCAGGAGCTTGCTCTCCAAATCTCGGCGCCCCTGGCCCCCAAGCTGGGGCCCGGTGTTCATTTCTGCGAATCCTGACCACAGGAGCAGGGCAAAATGGGACAGGACCGCAGGCGATTCCAGCGGTGGTGCTGGGGGGAGGCGGTGGCAGCAGGCGCGGCCGAGCCCGCCTCCCCAACTCTGTGACACAGATTGTGGGGTTCAGGCAGGATGGGGGAAGGGGAAAGCAGCAGAGAGAGGCAGCAATGAGGGTGGGAGGTGGAAGGAGAAAGAGGGGAGAGGAAGCCTAAGATAAGTTGGTGAGGGAACCTAAGGCGAAGGAAAAAGAAGTGCAAATGGAGGGAAGGTAAGGGAGAGGGGGGAACTAGAAGACAGAAGAAGAGAAAGAGGAAGAGGAGCATGAGGATTCAAAAGAGCCAGGTTGCCCTCAGGGTGAGGGTGAGGTTGATCCACAATGGTTCCTGTGACTGAGGTCCTCTGGGATCACATTGCACTGCCTCCCACACACACACACACCCCGGGAGAACTTTTAAAAGTACGAGGCGCTGCTACTGCAGCCCCGGCTTTGAGGATAGTTAATGAGGCTCATGCAGAAGCTCAGGTTCGGATGAAGAAGCAGGGCTGAGGCACAACCAGCCAAGCCCTTCCCCTGTCGCTCTTCTGTCCAGGGCTGGGGAAGAGGAAACGACGACGAGCTCGTGCACGTCAGTGCATGTCACATACAGTATTTCATTTCCTCCTCGTAGCGACAGTTAAGGCAGGAATTATTATCCCCATTGTACAGGCAGTAAGACTGAGGACCCCTGCCCAAGATCATGTGCTTGGCAGGAGGCAGACCCAGAGCTCTTTCCCACACATGGTACCATGCCCCCAGCCTCACCCCCTTGTAGCCTCTGGGTCCTTAAAAGCAAACTTCCTGCCTGCCTGTGTCATCATCTCATAGGATTTGGAAAAATCTCACCCATGCTTCTCCTAGTCTGTTTTGCCCAGAACATATGGTCTCCATTTTAAAGTAACTTGCTAAGTAAAACTCCAAATTCACAAATAGAGACATTACAGGGCAATAATTCTCGTTGTAAAAGGGTTCCCCCAAGGTGCCTTTAAATGGGGGAGCTCCCCTGTGCATCGAAGTGTTTGTTTACAGATCATCGACTCCTCGATGGAGAGAGGCTGGGAGGCTTGACAGAGAGAAGCTTGCAAACACAATGTCTCTAGCTACTTCCACGGAAAAAGATAAACAATGAAAATACAGCAAACGTGCTTCGAGAGAAGGGAATCCAATTGTGCAACGATAATGATGAGGATGCTGTCTTACCAATGCTCCATGGAGTCACTTCTCAGCGGCTCCATGCTCCCATCTCCTCCACTACTCCCTTGTCAGGACAGCGACGATGCCCTCACCCTTTACATTTGCAAAGCAACCACCTGCTCAGCTCTGCCCTGGTGTCGAGTCTCATGGGCTACTCATATTGTTCCAAGGAAGGGCAGGAATGAGTATCCTCAAAGGGCAGGAAAGTGGGGTGCAAGGGTCTCAGTGGCTGGCCTGAAGCCATGCAGCCCATGCATGTAGGCTCAGAAACATCTACCCCAGCCCTCTGCCCCAGCCTTGGTGTCTCCGACGCCCCTGGCTGACAAGGTCCAACCTCCCACAGTACCCCAGAGAGCCCATTTTTCACTGTGATAGGCATGGGCTTCCAAGAAACAGATAGCACCAGCCAAAGCTCAAACCTAGGGCCAGCTCCATCCCAGCGTGGCTTCTCCCCTTCTCCAGACCATGGGGTGCAGGGTGGGTTGTTGAAGCCACAGCCTAAGAAAACGCATCCCTTTTCCCAGCTTCGCCTGTTAATGAGTCTGGAAGGTTTTGCTCACTCTGTGTGTGTACAAACATTACCTGGTGTATTTGTGATCTTACTTATCCCTGGGAATCTATCTCAAAGCCGCCTTTGGAAACTCCTAAGTAGGATATAATGCGTGGATTTCAGCCTCTGCTCAATGCTTTGCGATGTAATTATTCCCCAAGCCTTAGCATACAGGAAGAAAGAGCCGAAGCAGAAACGTGTTTAACCAAACAGCCGCTTGTGAGGGGAGAGACAGGGGAGGGCGGGAGGGAGAGAGGGAGGTTTGGAGGGGGAGGACCCCGTGCAGTCCCTGCCCCTGTCTCTTCCAAGAGTTTGAGGAATGATTTCTATCCACAATAGATGTTTCAGCCCCACTCACTATCCCCCCATTTACTCTGGCCAAGGACATCACGGGGAAAAGGGAGTCCAGCAGTAAAAGATGATTTCCATGAGACAATGTGGAAAGACGCTTTTGACACAAAGTTCAAAGTGTATTTCAAATTTAGAAAATAAAATATAAAAGCCTGTTTCTACAACAATTATAACTATAAAAGGTAAACATGAACAGGACAAAAGTTAAATGACAACCTAGAAACACAAAAGCACTTAGGAATGACTGTGTGGTGAGTGAGGCTGTTTGTCCCCCCACCTCCTTTAAAGTTCTTTATTGTAATAATAGTATTTGTATAATCATAATATCTTGATGCAATTTTTAATAGTTTTGGGGAAGTTGATAAAAATCAGGAAGGAAAAAAGGACGTGAGGTCTCCCTCCCAGCTCTAACAATCTAGTTGAAGATACAACCAGAGGCATTGGAAAGGGACTGGAGATGGTCCTGCAGATAGCTCTGAATTAGTCCAACGCAAAGGGAATGCTGGGTGGGCTTGAAATGAAGGAAAGGCTGTGAGCAGGATGGCTCACTTGGAAATGGAGAGAAAGCCACACAGAGCCTTCTTCAACCCTCCCCTAGAGGCATGTGGCTCCCCAATGCCTTTTCTCCCTTGTGGAGGCTGGAGTTCCCCGCATCTCAAGAGGGCTGGAGCACACATCCCCAGGTCCACACCACCCCAGGACAGTCCCTGCAGGAGGACAGGTGAAGATGGCCAGACCCGGCCGGACTGAACCAGAGACCATAATGCGCTCTGCTGGCCCCTGCTCCCTCAGGACTCTTCCCCAAACATATCCATATGTGTCGCTAAGCATGGAAATCTCCAGAGAACCCAGGCTGAGTTCCTAGGAGAGATGGGGGCCATAGGAAGCCCCAGTGTCGACTTCGTTACTGTTCTCAGAGCCTTCACAGTTCTTGATGCCAAGGAGGAGCTCAATGAATGTTCACTGAACTGAACTGGGAGGCAGCGAGTCCACGAGGTCTGGGCCTGCTGCTGGTCTGCTTTGGGGCCAGGTGGTTTAGTACAGATGTGGGGACAGGTTGTGCTCTAAGCCCTGAGGTCTTCTCCAGCTTCTCAAAACCCTCCATGCCAGCTCCTATGACACAAATCCCAGCACCACCTCCCTGCCCCGCCACCCTCTTCAGACCCCAGCACTTCTTACCTCATTACTATGCATCAACACACACTGGGTCTTTTCATAGCCTCTCCATGTTGCCTCTGCAGGCTAGTCCATACTATTATTTTCTTTAATGAACAGGGTGGTTGTCATCATAAATGTAGATATCTGGGCATGCAAGGACCACAGAGGTCAACCAAGGGCAAATCCATGCCTAAAGCAACAAGTATTTTGATGGGGAAGGCCAAAGGTCAAGAAAGGTCAGGGTGGGGTTGGGGACCTGAGAAGTTGCCAGCTGGGCACAGGCAGCCAGGACGGTGCCTGACAGGTATGTGCAGGTATCTGTCCGGCAGAAACACCTTGCAAGGACAGGAGAAAGGACAAGAGCAGGCCTGCAGGAGAGGACGGCTGAAGACCAATGGCTTTTGTTTCCACTTTTGCCAAATGCCAGCCCCACTGCCAAAAGTAGGAGACATTATGACATAGAGGTAAAGAATGTTGGAGCTGGACAACAGCCTCAAGCTGTTTGGGGAAAAATAGAGATAGAAATAAGTATGTAAAAAAGCAGCCAAAATTTGAAGTAAATCTAAAAAGTCAGAAGTATCACAGCTGGGAAGGGATCTTAAAGATAATTCCAGTTGAACTTCCAAGCCTGCAGATGAGAACATCAAACCCCATAAAGCAGCAGTATCCTGCTCTTAATCCCCAGACCAGTGTCCTTCCCTGGCTGGGCCCGTGGTCCAATGACATGTCACTGCTCACCATCTGTCTCCACCACGGGAATGTAAGCGCCATACAAGTAGGCACTGTGTCTGCTTTGTCACGAGCACTGAGGACACTTCCAAGGCATACATCGGGATCATGGCCAATCCATCAACCCCACAATATTTACTAGATAGCCTTGAAAAATAGGTCCTTGGGCTTTAGAGGACTTTGAATGAGGGGTGGGGCATTTTATAGCAACCATAGTATTAACTCCTTGTAATGTGCTTATATTGGTGTGGAAAGATGTGTTTTCAAAGCTTCACACACTGGACCACGCTATTCTCAGAGACTGGATCTCTGTCCAGTTCCATTCCCGACCTTCCATCATGATCTGCGCTGACCCCTTTCCCACAGTCACCAGTCACCTAGCTAACGCTTTATTTTTCTCAATATTTTTGTTTAATTTCCAAAATTTACAAACACTATAGTACCAAGCAACAATTCCTTATTCTCCCATCCCCTGGTAATTTCTGATCTACTTTCCATCTCTACGAATTTGCTGTTTCTAAATATCTCATTTAAGTGAAATCATACAGTAGTTGTCCTTATGTGCCTGGCTTATTTCACTCGGCATATTTTCAAGGTTCATCCATGTTGCAGCATGTCTCAGAACTTCTTGTGGTCAAATAAATCCCTTTGTATGTAGGTACCACATTTTGTTTATCCATTCGTGTGACACCTTTCAGCCACTGTGACGGATGCCATTATGAACATTGATGATGGGTATACAATCTGTTTGAGTCCCAGCCTTGGAGCCTCCAGACCTGTGAAAGAATAAATTTCTGTTGTTTTAAGCCACCTAGTTTCAAAATCTTTGGATATATGCCCAGGACTGGAATTGCCAAGTCGTGTGTTAATTCTATATTTAACTTTTTTTAAAACTGCCATACTGCTGTCCATGATGCCTTCCCCATTTTACCTTCCCATCTTTGTTTTTTTAAACCTGCCCCCATTTGCGGAGCCTTGGACAACCCTATCCTCATAATGACTCTTGCTGGTAGCAGAATGCAGGACGAGCGTCGGAAGCTGAGATGGCCATGAGCGCAACTTCCGGTCTCCCATCACTGCCATCTGGCAGTTGTCTGGCTGCCTGTCTGGTTTTTGAGTCACTGCCCTGACCTCGGCAGTCTGTGTACTCCCTGGTTTTTTTTGTGAGTTTTTGTTGTTGTTGTTGTTTGTTTTTTCATTTGTTTACTGTGTGGCTTGCCTCACATTGTCCCTAAACATCTGTTCTCCTCCTCTGTCCCTCGGCTCTGCCTCCAGCCCACTACACCCCATCACCGCGACTGCCATCGCTGCTGTCTCAGATTCCTGGGGCTGCCGGAGCAAAGCACTACAAACTGGGTGGCTTAAAACCGCAGAAGCAGATTCCCTCACAGTTCTGGAGGTGACGAGTGTGCACTAGGCTCCCCATGAAGGTTCTGCAGAAGCATCTTCCCTGGTCTCTACCTCGCTTGTGTGGTTGCCGGCACTCCTTGCCCTCCATAGCTTGCACTCTGCCTCCACCTTCCTGTGGCCATCTTCCCTGGGTGCTTCTTCAGTGTGTGACTCGCTCTCTCCTTTCTCTCCTAAAGACACCGGTTGTTGGAGCAAGCACCACGTCCCTCAATCCAGCATGACCTCAACTTAACTTGATTCCATTTGCAAAGATCCTGTTTCCAAATAAGGTCCCATTCACAGGTACCGGGGGTTAGCACTTGAACATATCTTTTGGGGGACACAGTTCAATCCGCTACAATTACCATCCCTATCACACCATATTGCCCCCCAAGAATCCCTGTGATCACTGAACTCTCAGCCCTCCTTGGCTACAGAGCACCTCTGACTGTCTTGACCATGGCTTCCAGGCACTTGTCCCTCGGGGCCCCCAGCGCCAGCTCCACCTGCTCCCAGCCTCGTCTCAACTCCCCCAGCTCTGCCTCCGTGTCCAGTCTGCACCCTCCACACAACCCGCCACCCAACACGGCCTCCATCTGCCTCCCCCTCCTCACCAAGCCTGTGAACTAACAGCCAGCGTGCCACCCCTCACCGCTCAGGAGGGCCAGGAGGGGGGACACAGCGGAACCGTGGGCCGTTGGCTGTGAAGTCCATGTTTATCTTCCCACCTCCGGCTACTTAAGCAGTTAGAAGACAGGCTTTATTCACTATGTGTGTACACATATTAGAGGCACTAATGCCTTGTCTACTTATCCTCAGGAATTTGTTTCAAAGCTGCCTTTTGGAAACTCCTAAGTAGGATGTAATTCAGTGGATTTTATGTTCTGCTCACTGTCTGGCAAAGTAGTTTATTGCACAAACCCCTGGCATATTGGAGAAAAGGCCGACGCATGAAAAATGGGGCCTTTCTTTGCTGGGACACGCCAACCTCATCCCAGCCTAGGCTGGCAGAAGGGACTGCCATGACTAGATGGGGTCTGAGAAAAGTTCCTTAACGTCTAAACTTTTACATTCTCAACTTCAATAACTTGGGGTGTTTGTAGGAAAGAAACAGTCTGTAAATGGCATTTAAAAACAAATTGGATTTTCTTCCCCCAGCTGATACAGCCCTCGTTCTGCTTGCCAGAGGACGTAGTTGACTTCTCGTCTGAAGCAGCCATTTGTCATGTGTCAGAGGATCTGAAATAAAAGTCCTTTGTGTACCACTGTCTAATAAAGAGGTCCTTAATGTTAATAATTTACCTCTAAATGCCATTTACACATTGTTCCTCTCATATCTTCAATCTAAGGTATCAAAGCTGAAAGATGTATGAGGATTTTCTGAAGATCCTAAATATGTGTTCTGGAATAACATTTACATTGAACGTCCTCCTTCTCTATATTCGAGGCCAGTGAGTCTGCTTGTAGGTGTTAGTGTATATCAGGAAAGCCACCTGCTCAACAGAGAGGAAGCTTAAATCCTTGGCACCCAAGAAGGGGGAGGACAGGAGGAGGGGTTTGAAACAGCAGAAGAAAGAGGACACAAAAGGGGCATTTGTACACTAAACACTGCACCAATATTTATTGAGGGGCTCAACGTGCCAGGCTCTCAGCTCGGCGGGGGGGCCGCAGACACAAACCCAAAGGTGTCTTCACTTTCAAGACCTATCTGGAATGTAGCACAAATTAACAAATGAGTTGACAAACATAGACATAGTCAGCTGCATAAACCAGGTATATATGCACCTGCCCTGAGCCTTCCCAGGCCCAGCACACGCGGCCACCCTATCCTCTGCCCCCCTTTGCCCCCTGGGCACATTTCCTTTAGAGCCCTCATCACTGTCACCTATGTGGGTCCACCATAGACTGAGCAATTCAAAGCCAAGGACTCACCATTTCAGGGCCTAGCACGGTGTTTGTCACATCACTGTTGAATAAACAGAACGCACAATCCCTGCTCTCAGGTTGCTCACTGTCTAGCGCAGGAGGCAGAAACAAACGAAGGCTGGCGGTGTGGCGAGCCCTGAGCTCTATCGGCTAAGGATGCTGCAGTAATAAGTGACCCCAAAACCTCAGTGGCTCCCAAAAACAAAGGTTTATTTCTCACCCCCGTCCATGTCCACTGAAGCGGCAGATACAGGGATTGGGAAGGAACAGGCGAGGCTGGAATAAAGTGAGGCAGGCAGAGGCACAGACCCTTTGAAAGACGTAAAGGCGGGTTGCGGTCGCGCCCCCAGGTGACTGCACCAGCCTATGCCAGAGACATCACTCACATCAGACTCCTTCACACCCAAGGGAAAACGACCAAGCAGAGCATCAGCCGCGGGGCTCCGGGTCTCACCGGACTGGACCAGAGTCATGGGAGGGACAGCGACCTACTCAGGCTCCGTACGAGATGAGCTGAGCCCGTGAGACCCTCTTTCTCACAGTTTTGGGCTAAGAGACAGTGAGAGACTGAGTGGGTGAGGCAGAAGATGGAGTCGAGTCAGAATCACAGAAGCTGACGTCATGAGGAAGAGTGTGGGTTGAAGAAGACTGGAGCAGACTTGCAGAAGGAAAGGAAATGCTGGGAGAATTGCTTCTGCCCGCACCCTGACAGATTTCTATTCCCAGCCCAGTCCCAAAGTGACCTGGCAACGACCTTTTGTTTCTGAGTGAGTCTCTATTCCTCACAACCAAAAGATCCAGCTTGAATATATCCATGGTGTGAGGCTGTTGGCAAGAGCCCCAATCCGTGGTGTGAGCTGACATGTGACATTTCCAGGAAAGACGGGGGAAGAAACTTTAATGGAAGAATAATGAAAATTTAAAAATACATACAAAAGACAATGGTGCCCTTTATAAATCTGAAGATACGTAAATTAGGAACATTAAAATAGTCCATTAAATTTTACTAGTAAAGTAACCACTTCATAAATGTATTTAAAGTATACTTGTAGATATGAAAATCTGAGGGTGGGAGTAGACATTTGAATGTGAATATCTCTTCCCAAATCATAACTTATTTTTCCATTTCCTTGTTAATGTAATTAGATCCCTTTTTAGTTCCTACTGTTCTTTATGTGTTTATTTTGGTTTTCCATCAATCTTGGCAAAAGGTTGTCTGCGTTAGAAGTCTTTAGAAAATAAAAACAGCTTTTGGTTTTATTAACTCCATTTTCTGTTGTCTATTCAATTCATTTGAACTTTCATCTTTATTAATTCTTTCTGTTTATTGACTTTGGTTTTACATTGTTTTTAATCTAATTTCTTGAGTTGAAATCTAAGCTGTTTTCAGACTTTGTGTTTCCTAATTAATGGATCCAAGGCTCTAAATTATCTTCTGAATACCCACCCACTACATATTTTGAGATATTGTGTTCTTGAATTTATTCTAATAAAATGTAATTTCCATTTTTATTGACACTTTAATTTGATAATTACTTAGATAACTAAGTTATTTAAATTCCAGGTACATCAATTTTATTTTTGTCATCATTTTGTTGATAATTTCTAATTTTATTGCATTATGGTTAGTGAATGCATTATGGTAGGATAACAATATTTAAGAATGTATTGATATACTATTTGTGACCTAATACATGGACAATCGTGTGAATGCTCCACATGTGCTTGAATTTTCTATTTGTTCAGTAGACACCATGCATATGACATCTCATCAACCATATTAATCATGGTATTTGCATTCGCTCTGTCCTTACTTGATTATTATCTTGTTGCTCTGCCATTCTCTGAGAAAAGTAAGTTAAAGTCTATATTGTTTTTATGTATTTTTTCCAAGAGTACTATAGATTTTTGCTTTATATTTTTTGAAGTTATATGCATAATAGTTCATATTTATTATATATCATCTTAACAGAGTTCCTTTTATCAACATGAAATATCCCTCTTTTATTTGCTATTAATATTGTCATACCTGTTTTCATTTTTTCAGCCTTCCTTGACATGTCTTTCTATCCTTCCTTTTATTTTCATTTTTCCTATTTGTTTTAGATGTGTATATAGTTAGCAAATTTTATGAAACTGGATTTTCAAAAATCCAATTTGAAAAGAAGTTAATTTATTCACAATTATTGTGACTGCTAATACATTTAGAGTTAGTCTGACAATGTTGTATGTGTTCAAGTGTACATCTCATGTATTCTGTTTATCATGCCATCTGATTCTTTGGTTTGTACCCATTTTTCTGCATTTTGGTAATTTGCTTGAGCTGTCTTCATTCAATTCAATTTTTTCTAATATTTTGAAAGTTATACCCTCTAGTTCTATTTTCTAATTACCTACCCTTAAATTTTTGGCAGCAATATTTTGCATTTCTATAACTATATCTAAAACAATCAGTATCTACATTCACTTCTTGATCCAAAAACTAATTGTCCCCACTCCCACCATCTCTGCCCTGCTCTCTCCCATTTTATAATATCTGGAATTTTTGCTCTGTATCATTTTTACTTTTTAAATATTTTTACTATTTTCTGTTTT
>JAQZBX010104931.1:0-10900 GCA_029593785.1 Cabassous unicinctus
AGCACTGTGAAACGGGACTTCCTCTCTCCCGAGTGCAAAGGCCACTTTTTCCTGTATCAGGTTCCCACATATACTTGAACTCATTTCTGTTCCCTCTTTCTGTTTCACTGTTTAGACCCTACACACCTGAGAGATTGCATAGACAGACAGACAACGGCCAGACCATGTATTAAAATGGAGCTCTGACCTACACTGTCTGTGGCAATTGGCCAAATGGGCAGGTCTTGGTCAATGACTGGCGGCTTCTCTACTTTTTCGCTCCCACGTCCAACTAAGGGCTAACCAGAGAAGGTCAATATCTTCCCCAACAAACCAACCACATGGGCTGCCCTGCTTCTGGTTAACCCGTCTCCAGACTCCTCGTGCCAACAGTCTCCAGTCACGACACATGTGAAGCCTCCCCCCTCCCCACCTGCCCTGGAGACTCTGCCAAATGCAGGTGATGGTGCCTGACTCCCTTGCTATAGCTCTAAATAAATAGCCTCTACTTCTTCTCACATGGTTGGTTTTCGTTTATGGTCACATACCTATTTGTATCTTCCCCTATTTGTCTGCTACTTCAGCATGACTTCATGGTCAAATTGGCCATTTTGCAAAACATTCCAGCAATCATTGCATATTTATTTTTCATAGTGAAACTTTGAAATTATTTATTTGGCTATCAAAAACAGGAGTTTTGTTGGAATGGCAATATGCTTGTATATTGCTTTAGGGAGGATTGGCATTTAGGGCTGGTTAGACATCTCACGCAGAAACTTGGGGTTTCTTTCTGTTTACTCAGTCTCATTTTATGCCCTCATCTTCTAAGGTTTATGGGTTTTGTAGCCAGTATGAATGGGATTCCATTTCTCGCTGGCTGGCTGGTTGTGTGGGTTCTGGAGTGTTCCACACAGGTCCCCCATCATGGCTGAGGTGCTCACCCCCCAGCTGCTGGTGGCTCACAGCTGCAAATTTGGGGACAACCGAGAGATGCTTCCTCTGAGGTTGCAGCCCTTCCCCTAGGTGGGGTAGGCACAGCCAATGCCTGGCCCGTTTCCAGCCCCTGCTCCCAATCTGGGTCAGTGCTAAAGGGCCGTCCCCATGGGATCTCCTCTGCATCACTAAGCAACCTCTCCCTTGGCCCAGTCCTGCTGATCTTGGTCCCTTGCGGGGACCCTCTGAAGTTCTAGGGAAGAATCTGTTTCATGCCACTCTCCAGGTTCCTGTGGCTGCCGGCAGTCCTTGATGTTCCGTGGCCTCTGTCCTCACACGGGCTCTTCCCTGCGTGTCTGTGTGTCTTTCCTCTTATAAGGACACTAGTCATCGGATTTAGGGCCACCCTAATCCAGGATGACCTCATCTTAACCAATTACACCTGCAAAGACCCTACTTCCAAATAAGGCCACACCTGAGGTCCCAGGTGGACATGAACTTTTGGGGACACCATCAGCCCCTCTAAGGGGCAGGTAATAAATGGGTTCTGGCCCAGGACTGGCCCACAGTGGGGCCACCAGTGATCATTTCCTGGGTCCTCAATTGTATAATTGGAATGGAAATACTGTGTAGTTGGAAGCATCTACTTTGGTTCCTTGGCCTAGGGCCCAAGAGCTTTCACAGTGGGGAAGGCCAAGTTGAAGTCTCTGAAACTACTGACCCTTGCCCATCAACACAGTAAGCCCTCAGCAGGGATTACTGCTGCCCTCAGTGCCCCATCACAACCCCCTTAATTTCCCAGCCTGGCTCCTTCATAAACCAGCTGGATTCTGGAGGATGATAGTGGACTCAACCAAGTAGAGACCTGCACTGCAGCCCCTGAACTGGACATGGTGTCTTTGCTGGACAGGCATGTGATAGGCAGCCCTTGATCTGGTGAATACATTCTTTTCCATCCCCATCAGAAATGGTGCATAACGTGGGATGGGCAGCAGTGTTAATTTAAAGTCTCACCAGGGTGAGCACTTTCCTGCTTCAGTCAAAGTGAAGAGATTGAACCATCTGTGAATGCTTCACATGCCACGTTGGTCACGAAAACAATGGCATTGTGTTGCTCTGACAGGATAAGCAAGAAGTGGCAAGTAGCTGTCTTCTTGGTAAGACACATGAGTGCCTCAGTGTGGGAGATAAACCCAAGGCAGATGCAGGGGCCCTCCACAGCAGTGCCCTTCTAGGGTTGAGTGGTCTGCAGCCTGCTGTGAACAAACGACTGCATCCTGCACCTCCCACCACCCAGAAGGAAGAAGCACGGTATGTGGAAGCCTCTCTGGGTTTTGAGGGCAGCATCCTCCACATCTGGGAATTCTGCTCTCACTCATTTACTGTGGGCTGTGGAAGGCTGCCAGCTCTGATTGGGCCCAGAGCTGGAGAAGGGCCTCAAAAAGTCTGGGCTGTGGTATAAGAGCCCTTCTACAAACAGGCAGACCTTATGCCTACAGTATTCGGTGCTATGAGGAATTTATGGCAAGTCCAAATAAGAAATCATGATGTGGACCCCAGGGTTCCGGGGCAAGCTCATGCCATCTGCAGAAAAGAATTGAGCTCCACTTATGCCACAGCTCCTGGCTTGCCACTGGGCCCTGGTAGAGACAGAGGGCCTAAAACAGGACGCCTGTTGACCACACAGCCAGAACTGCCCAAGGTGAGCTGGATTCTAGCAGACCCACTAATATAAGGTCATCCATGCTACGCTGAACTGGGCAGTGTCAGGGCCAAAAGTCATGAGAAAGCTGCCTGAGCAGGATTCTGTTGATCTCTACCTGGGAAATCCCACGGGAGGAAGGTTCATGGGACAATCTCTAGCCCCCACCTCTGCTTCTGGCCAGGAAAGGCCGAGGTGAGGGAAGATTTTCCCAGTGGGCAGAGCTTTAGTGGAGCTGTTCCCAAACAGGGTGAACTTCCTATGAGAGGCTCGCGGCGCTGAGCAGCTCCAGGGTGGGCTGCTGTGGGTGCTGTGCTGTGCTGCCCACAGTCCCTTCCAAGACAGAGGCCCTTGTTCTCCCGGATGCTGGAAATGTTGGCTGCTGACTGGTCACAGCTGTGACTCTCTCTCTCCAGGCGTTGCCTTCTGCCAGAGGACACTGTCTCACCTGGGGCAGTGCATTCTCCCTGGGTGCACATCCAGTGGCTGTGCAACGTGAGGGCAGCCAGGCGTGGCCTCCTTCCCTCCATCTGGGACCTCTGCAAAGGACCACCTGACTTTCAGCGCTCCTTGAGGTTCCTGCTGCAACGAAATCCCAATTCAATGCCTGCCTCTGCCCAGTCCTGCTGCCTGGTTTCTTCCCATGTGTTGCTGCATGCAGATCTCAGAGCCTGTTTCTCAGGGAATTTGACCTAAGATACTGTTCTAGAGGAAGGCTGTTGGATTTCATATGCTTGGCTTGTGTTTACCCATCTTACAGAATTCACTTGCAAATTCGAATATTATTTTAGTGGAGTTCCCTGAGTTTTCTGGATATATAGCCATACTATCTTGTAATAAAGATAATGACTGTGTTTTCATATTTATAACTGCTTATTTTATTTTCTCATCCTGTTTCATTAGCTGGACTCTCCAAATAAATGGTCAATAATAGTGGTAATGAGCATTCCTGTTGTGTTCCTGATTTTAATAATAGCAGGTTTCTACTGTTGTTTTAAGATAGTTATCATATTTAAGTACTTTTCTTCCTATTTTATGTAGTTTTTTTTCCCCTTTTAACTAGGAATGGCTATTCAGTGGTGTGAAATGCCTTTTAGGCATCCCTTGAAACAGGAATATGAGTTGTCTCCTTTAATTATTGATATACTAGATTGTTGCTAGATTTCCCAATGCTAAGCTATTCTTGTATTGGTAGAATAAATCCTACTTGTTCATATTTTCTTATTTTATTAATACTTTGGGTTGTATGAAATTTCCCAATATTTTATTTTATTTTTTGTTAATGAAATTTCCTACTGTTTTCTTTCCTGTACTATTTTTATAAGGCTTTGGCATTAACGTAATGCTGACTTTTAAAAATAAAATTTGGAGTTTTCCATATTTTCTATAGACTGGAATTATTTCAGTAACAAGAGAATTTGCTAACTTTTGAAGGTTAACCAGAACTCATCTGCACAAAATACCCGGGTCTTGTGCCTTTTACAACAGTAGCTGTTTAGCCAGCTTTTCAGCTGTCTATGGTCCCCGCTGTGTCATGCCCCTCTCAGTTTGCACAGTCTCTTTTGCTTCAAATCAGTCAAACCACTGGAGAACGTGTGGATCGGATTTCCAGTCAGCCCTGCTCAAGTCTGGGTGGGGGCTGCATAGCCTAGGGGCTCCTCTGTTGAACTGTGTTATCAGTACAGCACAGACCCGCGTGAGCTCCCCTAGAGGAGGACTGCTCTCCTGAGAGCTGGCTGGTCTTCAATGCACACTTTAAAACGGCTGTAAGGTGAAGGTGCAACTCGCAGGAATACATTACACACGGTGACAAGCGTGACAGAGACGCTGAACTCATCAAGAAAAGAGGGACCCAAATTTAGACATCAGTGGGGCATTTTTTTCCACATGTAAGACCGAGGACACTTAAAAAATAACGGATATTACCCAGTTTTGGAGAGGGTGTCCGCACCTTCTCTCATGCCGTGTGGATGTGAGGGTAGATTTGCCCAACATTTTGAGAGACCCGGTTTGGCAATTTCTGTTAAAATTTTAAGTGTGCACACCCCACGATCCAGCCATTCATCTTCCAAGAATTTCTCGAAGAAGAAACACCAGCTCAAGTGCACAAGCATATATGCACAAGTATGTTCACGCAACAGGACTTGAGCATCCATCAAAAGAGGAATAGCTATGCAAATTGTGGCACCATCATTATTATGGAGTGTTATGCAGTTACTAAAGCGAGTAAAGCTGACCTGTATGTGCCAGCAGGGAATACCGTCCGTGACGTATTACTGGTCAGAAGAATCAATCTGCAGCGCAGCCTGTGTAGGATGGCCCGGTTTTGTAAATCATGTGCGCATGTGTTTATGTGCTCAGCCAGAGGACTAGAAGAAGAGAGAGCAGACTCTCAGAAGTGGTACCCTGGTAGTCTGAGGGGGTGGGAGACGAGGAGGAAACTTACCTTTTAACTTTACACTTATCATCTGTATCGCCTGAATTAAAAAACGAGCACATATTACTTTGGCAATGAAAACCAAAGGTCATTAGTGCTTGCAACAAAGTGCTGACGTGATTTTAAGCCGCCTGTTTCTTTTAGATGGAAAGGTACTAGGACTACCTCCAGCTGGAGCTGGGCTGAACTTGGTCTTAAGGGAAGGTGAAAAGACACTGATTCTATTAATTAGCGCCTCGCTGGATTCCAGCTCGGCAAAGGCTTCCTAACGAGGTGCCACGGCCTGCGCTGCGCATCTTCACACATCAACTCCAGGGCCCTCCTCGTGCCTGGCCGCGGAACAGGAGACCCTGCAGAGGGCACAGCCCCCAGGCCCGCTCCTTCCTCCCCAGCCCTCCCTGTCCTTCTCCAAATGACCCCCAGCCTTCCACTCTCAGCCCCCACCCCAGTGAGGAATCGTTCCAGCCCGGTTTGCTAACCTCCCTTCCACCCCTCACTATCCTGGACGCTCTCCTCCTGACCCTCTTCCTCTCCTGGCCCCAGCTCCTTCACGCTCACGCGAAACCCGGGGCGCAGCACGGGCCCTGCGTGAGTCTCCCGCAGGTCAGCCACGTAAAGCACCTGGGACGGCGAATGGCGCCAGGCGGCTTTCCATAGGCCGACCCGGCGACGCTCGCGCGCGCTCCCGGGCTTGCCAGGCCGCGCGTCCCCCGGGGCCCCCTTTCCCGGGCGTGCTCCGCCCCCGCCCACTCCGCCCGGGGCGCCCCTCGGCTCGGGCCGGGAGCTGTCCGCGGTGCTGACAGCAGTGCTGCCCGCGCTCTGGCCGCTGCGCACGCGTCCCCGGGCGGGGCGCGGCGCAAGGACCCGCCGGCGCGTCACTGCGCAGCCTCCGCGCGGCCCCGGCCCGGCCTGCGCCCGCGCGCCGAGCCTCGCGCCCCGGGCTCGCCGCCTCGCCGCCCCCGCCGCCCCCGCCGCCTCCCCGCGGGCGCCGCAGCGCCGCAGCGCAGCCGGGCCATGGCGCGCAGCAGCGTCCTCCTGGCGCAGTGCGCCTGCTACTTCCTGGCCTTCCTGTCCAGCTTCGTGGTGGTGGTGCCGCTGGCCGAGAACGGCCACGACTTCCGCGGCCGCTGCCTGCTCTTCACCGAGGGCATGTGGCTGAGCGCCAACCTGACGGTGCCCGAGCGCCAGCGCTTCACGGCGCAGGAGTGGGGCCCGCCCGCCGCCTGCCGCTTCTGCCTGCTCGCGGGCCTGCTCTCCCTGCTGCTCGCCGCCGCGCACGCCTGGCGCGCGCTCTTCTTCCTCTGCAAGGGACGCGAGGAGTAAGTAGGCGCTCCACGGCGCCCCCAGGCCCTCCTCCCCCAGGACGGGAGGGAACCCCGCCTTCTCCCCGGCATCTCCAAGTCCCCTCCCTGGCCGCCCTCGGCCTCACCGCATCTCGGGGAGCGGAGGTTGCACTGTCATCCGCGGAGCAGGCCTGGGCCCTCCTGCCTTGGACGTCTCGGGCCTGCGCTCGCACCAACCGCGAGGCGCGCTGGGCATCCTTCCCAGCCGTTAGCCTGGGAAGAGGGGTGGTGGCGGAGGAGTGTGGAGGGAAGCCTCCCGGAGGCTCCTCTGAGCGCAGGCCTTGGCTGGGGGAAGGTGTCAGGAACATGGCGGCAGGTGCCTGGGGGCCCTGCTGCCTCTTTTCAAGGCTTCCCTTTTCCTCTTCACCTCTTCTACCCGGTGGTCTCCTAGGAAGGCGAGCCAGGTGGTTCCCTGGGGTGGGGTGGGGTGGGGTCTGCGGCCAGCGGGACCTCATGAGCCCACACACCTCCACCTGTGGGGTTCTCTGGGCCCAGCCACTCTGTGAGCTCCTGCAGTGGGCTGTGGGGGGCGCCTGGGCCTCTGGCCTGCCTCACACCCCCACTGGGAAATCCAAGCACCGCCCCCCCCCCAAGTTTGCCCGGCACACACCCCCCTTCATCATTTGTTCCGGCTGTTAGTGGCTCTTCCTGAAGGTGGGTGATGAAGCAAGGTGTGTGGGCAGGTGGGGGCAGGTCTTCTCCAGCTAGGGTCCCCACAGGTGCCCACCCCTGAGGCCCCTGAGCTTGGCCCTGGCAGGGAAAGGGCCTGGACAGGAAGACAGGATGCAGAGGCGAGGGAGGGAGAGCCGCAGCTGAGCTGGCTCGGGCCGCGGAGCCTGCTGCGAGGGTGGAAATCCCAGCACCCCAGGTTCTGGCCACGGGGTCTGCAGGAAGCCAGCCATCTGTCTGGGGCCCCCCCGGGTGTTGTGGAGCCCAGCTCCAGATGCACATTGGGCACGTCCTGCCCCCCCTGCAGGTCTTCTCCCTCTGCCCCCAGCCCACTTGCTGGGCACACTCTGTGCACCCACCTTGCCAAACCTGGTGGAACCCCAGTTGGTGCCCCACATGCGGGTGGGTCAAGAGATGCATCTCTGAATAAGAGAGAGGGTCCGAGGGGTGGGGCGCCCCACGGGGGAAGCTGGCAGTGGGGTGGAGCACAAGGGGACTATGTTTGGTCTTAGTGTACAAATGTCCATCTAGCTTCTGGGGACCCTAATAGAGGGGTGGCCTTGGGCCTTCCTGGTGCAGGTGGACGGACACAGAAGCAGCTGTGCTGCGGCTCAGAGTGATGAGATTGCAGAGCCCTCTCCCCCAGCAGAGGGGGGGTGAGCTGAGTGCCCCCAAGCAATGAAGTTGGGGGGAGCAAACTGAGTGCCCCCCAGCAGTGAAATGGGGGGGAGTGAACTGAGTGCCCCCCAGCAGTGAAGTGGGGCGGGCAGGGAGCTGAGTGCCCCCCAGCAGCGAGGGGGGCAGCGAGCTGAGTGCCCCCCAGCAGCGAGGGCGACAGGGAGCTGAGTGCCCCCCAGCAACAAAGTTGGACTCCAGGCACCTGGGGCTGTCCATCTTGTGTCAGGTAGGCGGTGGTCCCTGGGAGCCCATCACACAGCTTCTGAAGTCCCACCTTTTGTCCCCCTGAAGCTGGAATTGAAGCTGGAACTGCGGCTTTGTTCCCACTGTAGATCTGCACGGCTGGGGTCTGGGGGCTTGGCCCGTCTGTCTCCCAGGGCTGCGGTGACGCATGACCACAGCCTGGTCATGACTAGCAGTCCTGGAGGCCAGAAGCCCGTGCTGACCGTGGGGCAGGGCTGCCCTGCCTCCCCCTCCTGGCGGTGGCCGCCCTCGGCGTGACGCTCCAGCCCGCCTGCCGCCGCCTCCGAGTCCCCGTGGCCTCCTGGTGCCTGCTCCTTTCCTTCAGTGGACACTAAGTCATACTGGATCAGCATTCGCCCTGCTCTGCAGTGACCTCACCTTAACGAATTCCTTCTGCAACGACCCTCTTTCCAAATAAGGCACCGGGGCCCACGATGGCAGCGTGTCTTTTCGGGGACACAGTTTAGCCCCTGGAACCCGTGGCCTTCGCTGCTCGCCCCAGGTGGCTGGCCCATGGTGGGACTTAGGAACCCCTCGCTGCTGGGCATGCTCATGGCCTGCGGGCGCTGCGTAGGGGCCTGCCACGGCCTCGGCCCCCCACCCCCCGGCAGCTCGTGCACTTGTGGCTGTGGCTGGTGAAGCATCTCCATCTCCCACGCCTCCCGCCCTGGGGGCTCACTGGTTTTACCACCAGTGACCTCTGTCTGTGGCTGGACCCAGGGGCATCCGTGGCACTGTGCCTTTCCCGGGCAGTGGGAATCATTGGCCAGGTCACGTGGTTGTGCCCCCGCCCGCTCTCCTCCTTGCCCGCCACATGGGCCAGTGGCCGGTCAACCCCCGTCGACCGGGTTGGGCCTCGTCTTCGTCCCGCAGGATGTGGTCGAACTCTCGGGACCCACTTATGCCACAGCTGTGCGTCCCAGGGGCCCTCGGCTGGAGCCCGGTGCAGAGACACCTTGTCCCTCTCGTGTCCTTGGGCTGAGCGTAGGGTCACCCAGTGTTTGCTGAGCGAGCAGAAGAGGGCTGGGTCCAGCACGGGCCCAGGAGGGGACTGCAGGTCTGCTCCTCGGAAGCCAGTCAGCCGGAGCAGCCGACCCGGCACAATTGTTGTCCAATCCACATGGACCAGACGAGCAAGTGCTGGCAGGTGGAGGGGACACAGGCAGGTGGGGGGACACAGGCAGGTGGGGGAGCACAGGTGGGCTGAGAGGCCGCGATGGGCCTTTAGAGCGAGTGCGTGTGGTGGACAGGTCTCCCACGGCCCCCTGATGGCCTCTGGGCCCCCGGCCCTCTAACAACCACCCAGCACCGCCACCTGCCAGCCCTTCTGGCATGGATGTGCTCGCTCTCATTCCCTAAGAGCAGAGACCACCCGGGGTGCCCACCCAGGTACCCCTGCCTGTGCTGAGGTGATATTCCAGCTGCAGCCCCCTCCTCACACAGGGGGTGTCTGCTGGGCCCAGTGGGGGCCCTGATGGCATGTGCTCGGGAGTGCCGAGGGTTAAAGTGTCTGTGGGGCAGCTTTTTTCTCCATTACTAGTCTCCATTGCTCCATTACTAGTTGTCCATTGCTCCATTACTAGTCTCCATTGCTCCATTGCTAGCTGTCCATCACTCCATTACTAGTTGTCCATCACTCCATTACTAGTTGCCCGTTGCTCCTTTACTAGTCTCCATTGCTCCATTACTAGCTGTCCATCGCTCCATTACTAGTTGTCCGTTGCTCCTTTACTAGTCTCCATTGCTCTATTACCAGCTGTCCATCGCTCCATTACTAGTTGTCCGTTGCTCCTTTACTAGTCTCCATTGCTCCATTACCAGCTGTCCATCACTCCATTACTAGTTGTCCATCACTCCATTACTAGTTGTCCGTTGCTCCTTTACTAGTTTCCATTGCTCCTTTACTAGTCTCCATTGCTCTATTACTAGTTGTCCATCACTCCATTACTAGTTGTCCGTTGCTCCTTTACTAGTTTCCATTGCTCCTTTACTAGTCTCCATTGCTCCATTGCTAGTTGTCCATTGCTCCATTACTAGTTGTCCGTTGCTCCCTTACTAGTCTCCATCGCTCCCTTACTAGTCTCCATCGCTCCATTACTAGTTGTCCGTTGCTCCCTTACTAGTCTCCATTGCTCTATTACTAGCTGTCCATCACTCCATTACTAGTTGTCCGTTGCTCTTTTACTAGTCTCCATTGCTCTATTACTAGCTGCCCATCGCTCCATTACTAGTTGTCCGTTGCTCCTTTACTAGTCTCCATTGGTCCATTGCTAGTTGTCCATCGCTCCATTTCTAGTTGCCCGTTGCTCTGTTACTAGTCTCTGCTGCTCCATCACTGGTCTTTCCTGGTGAGTGAGTGACTTGATGGACCAGTCGATGGCGCTGTGGCTTCCTGAGGGCCGTTGACATTTGGGGCAGGGTTGGGGTGGGGGGGTCAGGGTGGAAGCTGGCGGGGGCATGGCTGACCCCCCTGCCTGCCTGCACAGTTCCCTCAGCCTGCAGATTGCTCGGGGCTGCTGGGGTGCCTGTCACCATGGCGACAGCACATCTGAAGGCACCCTGAGAGGCAGCAGGGAGAAGGACGTGTTAACCCCGTGTGTGCCGGCTTCCCCCTCCTGCTCCTGCCCCGCTCGTCGCCTGTGAGCTCCGGGGGCCTGGGGAGTCCACTTGGGTTCTAGAAAACTGCCCAGAAATGGACGAGAGGGCAGATGGTCATCCTGTAAGACACACCGGCGAGGGGGTGGGGCCTGCAAATCCTGTCCCTTTACTAGGGTGCACTGGAATGCCTGGAGTCTCCTGATAGTGGGATTTTCTGGTGCTCCAGCTGGGTTATAACCATCTCAGAGCAAAGGGGCAGATGGAGGTGGGGAGGGCAGGAGGGAGGGAGGGCAGGAGGGAGGGAGGGCAGGAAGGAGG
>JAQZBX010104932.1:0-10901 GCA_029593785.1 Cabassous unicinctus
AGGGCTGGGGCAGGGCTGGGGCAGGGGGCTGAGGCAGGGCTGGGGCAGGGGGCTGAGGCAGGGCGGAGCACAGTGTGGGAGGCAGGGGCTGAGCGCCTTGGCCCACCAACTCAGCCTCCCGTGGCGAGTCACCTGCGCAGGACGCTCCTGGGCGTGGGCCCGGTGGCGCTGCTGCCCGTCCACTCTCCTGGTGCTGGTCCTGCGCCCACCTCGCTTGGCGAGAGCTGCAGCCCCGATGTCAGGCAGGGAAGGCTTCGCTGCCTTCTCTCCCCACATCCCCAGGTGCGGCAGCCCCTACCTCGAGGCAGCAGAAGGGGCCTGCTCTCTGGAATCTTTTCTAACAAACGGCATCGCCTGGAGGGCTTCTCAACCGCAAGGAAAAGCCACTGGCATTTTAAAGGCCGGGACTTACCTTGCTAAGAGCAGGGCACGCCAGTCCGAGGCTGGTTTCTGGGGCCCTGGCGGCCCCCACACCACCGTGGCCCTGCTGGGTGCGGGTCCTGGGGTAGCCACGCGAGGTTGAGCTCCTGGAGCATGGCCATGGAGGCTGGAGCAGCAGCCAGGCTCATCGGAGGAGAGGCCGTGCTCTCCCCAGCTCCGCTCTGCACAGAAACCTCCTTGGGCACGTTGGATTCGGCCGAGGTGCTGAGCCAGATAACTGCCCGTGGCTCCCTGTGGCCTGTGTTCGTGGGAAAGGCTCCACGAGCCCACGGCCCAAACTCTGTGGGATTGATCTACAGAGTGAAGATGGGCTGCAGTCACATCCCGTGGCCGCGGGAGCCCCCACCTTCTTTAGGGTTGGATTATACTTGAGGGTTTAGGACAGAAAACCATGGAGTCGTCTAATAACACATTTTAGAAGATTTTCCAACTACCATTTTTAAACTCCATTAATCAGGAAACCCTTTACCTAAATCATCTCCTTCCTGCCATTCCACTAACCAAAATATTCTGGATTATGTCTTGATGGGGTTTGAAGAAATACCACGCGGGATTTAATTAGGACGGGGAGGAGAAGAGAGACAGTCCTGGGGGAAGTCTGCTCCCAAGGAAAGCGACACGGACCCCTGGCCTCCCAGCGAGACCCCTGGGGGCGGGGAGGGGCTGCGGGACCCTGCGGGCCGCCGGCTTGGAAGACTTGAGCTGGGAATCCTGTTTTGGGCCCCAAAGCACGGTGCTCTGTTGGCTTAGGGCGAAGCCCGCCAGCACCGCCAGCTCGCTGCAGTGGATTTCGTTTGCACAGGGAGACCCCTCGCGCCAGGAGGAAAGCCTGGTTTGGGGCACCTTGAGAGGTGCCTCCTTCTCTTTCCATGGAGAGAGCGTTGCCTGGGCTGGGCCTCGGGCGTGGGGGGTTGAGGGACTTCCAAACACTCGCTAGGCAAGCTGTGCTGTCCCCGTCTCCCCGTCTGAAGGCTGATGGGGCTGAGCGAGGCATGGGCTGCAGAGTGGGAAGGTGTCAGGACAAAAGAAGATGTGCGGGAACCCTTGCGCTCGAGGAGCGTAATAAATTGGGGAAATTGGTGCAAACGCTAGGAAAGCGATGAAAGGACACTAGGTGACGACAAACCGCAGGGAGATGCAGATGCGGAGCTGCCCGGCTGGGGCTCGGGGCATGGGGCCTCGTCTCCTACTCCTCTCTGAGCCCAGGCACCCTCTTGTAGGTTGTGAGAGCGTAGCAGAGCTGCCCCTTTCCTTTAGCCCCGTCCCTGCCCGACGCCCCTGGCTTGGTGACATCCTCGCAATCTCAGGGGCTTCCCGTTAGAGCCCCAGGCCCCTAAAGCAGCCCCTGCATGGCTCCTTTCCCATCCGCCCAGGCTGGCAGTGGAAGGGCCTCTGAAGGGCATCTGCTCCTGGTGGAAACCCCAAGAGCACAGCTGCATGGGCGCGGCCTGCTCCGCCTCTCGCGCTCTGGGTGTGGGGAGGCGTCCCTGCAGCCTGCGCCTTCCCCGTCAAGGCCACAAAGGCTCGTAGTTTTGAACCCGTGCCCTGAGAGCCAGCCTTTCTACCCTTGTAAGGAGATGTCTGCTTCCTCCGCCGTTTAACTACCCGCTGATGTCGCCGCGCACAGACCAGCCACGCCCCACCAGAGCCAGCTCTGTCCGTCTGTCCGTCTCTGAGTGCCTGGCTCTGGCTCAGCTCCACCCTTTGCAGGGGACCTGGGGCCACGTGGAGGAGGGCTCTCGAGGACAGGTCACAGCCTGTGGGCTCCGTCAGGCGCCTCCCCAAATGCAGGGCCCTGCCCACGGCCCACAGGGCTCAGCCTCAGCAGGAATGACGATTTTCCAGCAGCGCAGGACGCCCAGGAAGGGCAGAGACCTCCGTGGGCCCGCCGGGCGCGGCACTTTCCAGTCTTGCGTGGGGCGCTGGTTAAAGCAGCAGGCGCTACGGGAGAGCCGGGGGGGCCGCTCCCGCCCCGTCCAGCCTTCTCTCTGCCCGCGCAGCCCTCCCCTTCTCAGCGGCAGCAACAGCCCTGGTTTCTGTTCGTGTGCACCCAGCGAAACCAGGTTCCCCGCGTCTCCCGCAGCCGCTCTTCCCACTCGTGCCGATTTTCCTTCCTTTCCACTGCTCTCCGGCGTTCCTGCTCAACAGCAAGGCTCCGGGTCCCTGAGCCTGCTGCCGGGGCGGCCGGGACGCCTGCTTGGGGCCAGCGGCGCTGCTCGGCCTCCACGTGGGCTGGAGGCGCTCTCAGGCCGGCGCCCCCGCGGAGCCTGCCGCTCTGGCCAAAACACGCCATGGTTTTGCTCTTCGCGCTCTTTACTGTCCTAAAGGGAAAATCCACGTTGAAACGCGTTAAGGAAAAATGGATTTTCCCTGAAGAACTCGTGAGAAAATCACGGAGGCACCTACAGGGCCCTCGAAGGCCCTTTCACCTGGTGAAGACCAGCCTCCCAGGCAGTTCTCACGTCAGGCTCTGGGGCAACCGCGGCGGCTGTGTCACTGCGCCGGGAGTAGCCTTTATCAACAAGGAAGACCACTCCTGCCGCCCGGCAAACTCTGCTGACGGGGCGAGGGCGAGGCTCAGGGCGTGTTGAGACGCGGAGCCCTGGCCCGTCGGCCGCCTGGTCGCCTCCTCCCCGCGGCCCAGCCATGGCGGGATGGACAGTCCCCGGCTGCGCGCCCGCGCCGCCCACAGCCTTCCGTGACGCCCGTCCCTGGGCCCAGCCCTGCCGCTGCCATGGAGAAGCCGGCGCCAGGCGTGGTGGTGGCATCTCCAGGCAGCCCAGGGACGGCGCTGCTCCGTGCCCCCTGGCAGGCAGCTTTAAGCAACTTGTGATTAGCTAGTTTGCAGCCAGGGCCTAACCGTGTTCAACCTCCTGGGGCCGATTCTCAGCTGAGTTCAAATATAAGCTTAAAAAAATCAGAGACTTGTAAACCCAATGCTTAAATTGAAAATGTTAAAAAAAACTTTTCAGAAGTTCCATGAGCCAAATGTGGTGATAATAGAGTTTAAGAATTGAGAGAAAAACATCTCCATTTACTGTCAGTATTTGCAAAGGAGCAGACCGTCCCCGTCAGCGGGACATCGTCGTGGTGCAGCCCCGACCAGTTGGCGTCCACGCGGCGGGGAAGGGGGCTGTCCGTCCAAGTGCCCAGCTCACCAGCACTCACTACTTGGGGCCTCAGCCGCCCCCGAGCCACTGCTGCCACCAGCCAGAGGCAGGAGCTGAGTCCAGAAGGGAGCAGGGGGGCTCCGGCGGGGTCCACAGAGTATCCCTCAGGGCCCACGGAGCCTCCTCAGGGCCCACGGCATGGTCACTCGGCTAGCCCAGCTGCCATGTCGCTGGCCCTCAGGTGCCCCCCAGCTTCGTGTCCGTGAGGAAGCAGGGCCCACGCCAGTGGCAGTTGCTGTCAGGGCTCCCCGTGGACCGAGCCGGCATCTGGAAGAAGGCCTGCCCCTCCCAGCGCTCTGTCCCCCATCACACCAAGGCCTCAGCGCCCGTCGTGGCTGCCCTGCAGGACTGGAGGCCGCCAGGCCCCCTCCGCGCCCCGGCTCCATGCCAGCACAAGGTGGTTTCAGAGCTGAAAGCACCAAGGAAAGTGCACTCAGCTTCCCAGGCACGTTCCTCGAGCGAGCCAGGAGGTGCTGGGAGAGAAGCCCTGGGCGCCCCCAGGCGGGGCAGCGGATGGCACCGGCCCGCCGCTGCCGGAGGAAAACGCTGTCTTACCAAAAGGAGTTCGCTGCTCTGCTTCACTCAGAACCCTCACAAAGGACCGAGGCTGAGCGCAGCCTTGGTTGGCTGCTCTACCCTCCCTCCCGGTCTGACAGAGGAGTCTCCTGGACTCTCTCCAGTCTGACGGAGGAGGGGCTCCTAAGTGCCTGCGCCCTTGGACCCAGCCTGAATGTCCCCGGTGCTGTGAAACTGGGGAAAGAGCCTCAAAATATTTCTCATAGAAACTTACCTCCGGAAATTGTCTGCAGCAGTTTTGTTAAGCATCAGAACAGGACCCTGGAGGCCTTGATATGGGGGCTTGTCCATAAGCACGCTCTGCGCCCTCGCGGCGGCCGGCACGCCTGGCAGGACGAGCTGGCAGCTCCCTCCACAAGGCAGCCCGGCTCACGCCAGACACCAGGCTCCCCACGTGGAGCGGGAGGCACGTTAAGTGTCACGGAAGCAAACAGGGGTGGACGTGGCAGCAGGCGGCGCTGGCGGTCAGCACAGGAGGCTTCTGGGAGGTGATGAGGTTTCCTGGAGGCTTGGGGGAATTTGGCCACGAAAGGGGGTGACGCGGAGGGGCAAAAGCTGCAGGGAAACAGGCGTTGGACGAGGAAAGCGAGAAAGCCAGGCTGCGTCAGGAGCGAGCGGGCACGCGGGGTCGGCCAGGCAGGACTGCAGGCTGGGAAGGGGCTGGAGAATGGAGGGTCCCGAGGAGGATGCGACAGGGCCATGCGTGGCGCGCCAGGGAAGGCCAAGGGAAGGAAAGCAGCCGAGGGTCCGGGCGGGCAGTGCTGTGGAAAACGAACAAATCTAGGGTCCTTCAGGACACTTGGGGACGTCGCCTGCTGCACCTGGGGATGCTTCACCCCCAAACGCAGAGCGAGACACCAGCCTGGGGGTCTTGGTGAGCCACTCAGGCAGCCTCGAGTCAGCTCCACCGCGGAGCCCATGCTCGCCCACCGTGCCACGACTCGGCACCCGCAGTGGCCCTGCCCAGAGCCCCCTCGGACCTTAGGGCTGGGGGGCTCTCCAAGCTGCCAGGTGGCTTGTGCAGGCGGCGGGGCCAGGGGCGTGCGTCGGTTGTTTTATCTTGTTTTTGTTTTGCTTTGCTTACTGCTTCTCACCTGAATTTCCTGACCTTCCCCCTGACACTGCGTGCTGGGAGCTGCCCAGGACTCTGGCAAAGTGGCTTCGGCGCACACAGTCGTTCAGCTGCCTCGGGCTCTCGGGGGGACCGGCGTGCCCTCCGCTTCCCCCACAGCCACGGGCCATTTGGGCTCTGAAGGGCCGTAGAAAAAGAAGGGCGAGGGTGGGAAAGCGATGCAAGGCGGGGGCGCCAGGGGTCTACGGGCGGCCTTGATGCAGCCCCTGAGCGCAGCAGCCCCGCGGCCCCTTCACCGGGAATCCCTGCGCCCTCCCTGCACGGCCCCCTCGGAGACGGCAGACTGCCCAGGGCCCGGGGCTCGGCGGTGCTGCCGCCTCCCGCCCGTCCTCCTTCCTGCCCCTTCTTCTTGTCACCTTTACGCCTTTCCGGGTAACAGTCAAGACTTAATTCACAAAAAAGCGAATGGAAACAAGTCCAATTTCCACAGAAGATGATGAGTTTATTCCCTAGCACGACCTGTCTTTAAAATCCCCCTTGTGTCTAAGAGAGCGATTGAGCAGTTAGGTACGTCTTGTCCACACTGGAGCGATGAAGCTGGCTGAGGACCCCTCCCGCTGAGCTGGCTTGAGCCCCCGAGCTGTGTGTGGGCCCCACGACCAGCCCTGGGCCAGTATCTGGGTGTGGCCCACTCGGCCTGAGTCCCCGCAGAGGGCAGGGTTTGGGGCCAGCAGAGCCTTGGTTCGGGTTCCACTCGCCGCCCGTTCCTTTACTGGGCTTAGTTTGCAACAGCAGGGAGTGTGTTGTCACCTCACCAGGATTTTCTGGGTTCAGAGGGCGTCAACTTTAATTCCCACAACCCATTATTATCAAACGCTGTGGCAGGTCCCGAGCTGGGAGAAGAGGTTAGCGATCTCGCCTCTAAGCCACCTGTGTCCCTTTCGCTCCTCCAGGCACCCGGTGGCTTCCCGTTCAAAACCTCTCAGGCAGTTTATGTACCCTAAGGTGCAAGCGGCTGACAACTTCTCAAGTGTGGCCACTCCAGAGAATAATAGGACTTCAACAGCAAACTGCAAGACGCAGCACACTGGTAGCTCCTCTTCCTGCACCCATGGAAGACATCACTAATCGATCACAGCATTCTTTCCCACCGAACCCAGACAATCCTCTGGACACAGTGCTCAATGTGGGATCAGACACACCATATGAGACCTCTTTGCCTTTCTGCTTTAAACCGACAGTTTGAAGATGCTGATGATGGAATTTCAGGCCTCAGCTGGTCGTGGGAGGGAACAATAGGGCCTTCTCAGCATGCTTGAAATCTGCCTCCTAAGAAGAGTTTATTTTGCCCTTGAGGGTAGCTGTCTTCCAGGAACACCCTTAGAATTACCCAAATCACTCTCAGTTGCTGATTCCGATGGGTGAGTCTCCAGGCACGGCGACTCTCCTGTGAAGATGGCAAAGCTGCCTCCTAACCCACTGAAGATGGACCTGCTGAATGAGGGTCACTCGCCATCTTCAGGGGTGACCGAGAACAGGCCGAGGCCGAGTCTTCCCCAACGGTTGCTAATCAGCTTCATGTGTCTGGACTGTTTGGCTTGAAAACCCAGGAAGAAGCCAACCTGAACCCAAAAGTCATGCATGGCCACATTGTACCCCTGGTGGCCAGCCAGTTGGACATCAGAGTCTCCATGACACTTTTTGGAAGGTCACTGGGTTAACCTTGCAAGGTCGGCCAACGTTTTTCTGTGAAAGAGGCCCACTGGCTACTCAGGCGCTGCAGCCCCAGCTCACTCCCTGTGGCATCCAACCAGCCCTTTGTGAGAGTGTGGAATCCAGTCTCTCACAAAGACAATCCAGTCTTTAATCACTCCGCTGTTTAATCAATCCAGTGTTTTAATCACTCCGCTGTTAAAAGCACACTTGCCTATCTTCCTAACTGTTAGTGGTGGCTGGAAAGCACATTTTGGAGGTATGCTTGTCCATACACTCATGGCTGAGTTTCTTGACTCTTTCCCAGCTCTTGGATCCACACTTCCCTTAGAAGTTGCTGTGAGATGGGATGGCTTCCAGGGGCTTCAACGCATGGACCCCTGCCATTTAGTGAACTTGATATCTAGCTTGGCCACCGAGGAGGAGGAATTTTTTTTTTTTTTTTTTTTTAGCTGTAGATAGAAACTTTATTGTCTCCACTTGGTCCATAGCTTGGAGAGGGGTCCAGGGGGTAAAAAGATACCTTTGGCTGGAGAGAGAGGCCCAGGCAGCCACCCAGAGGCCAGGGTGCAGGGGCCTCAAAGGCCACCGGCATGGAGACCCCTGGTCTGCTGCGTGTGAGCCTGGCTGGTGGGTCTGGCAGCCGTGGTCCATTTCCTCTTATAGGAAGCAGTTTTCCAGGAAGTCGGAGGTGGGCATCTGTGCCACATGGTCTCGGGGCCCGCAGGTCCAGCAGGGCCAGTTTCGGGTTCCCCCATGGCGTCCACGGTGCAGCCCACCCACTTCCGGGTGACTTCTGGCTTCTGCACATGATGGAAGAGGGCGCGGCGCTGAGCAGGATTTGTGTCCCCAGAGACACTTGGCACCCTGCTGCGTCTCTCTACCAGCTCACGGGAGAAGAGGCCCACGCGAGAAGAGGCCCTCGCCCTCCAGGGCCGCTCAGTGCAAACAGTGGCAGGCGAGGGGCTGGCAGGGGCAGCCTGGCCGGGCGCTGATCCAGCCTCAGCCTCACAGGAGCCGCAGAAACCAGGGCAGCTGCTCCCGAAAGCAAAGGTGGCTGAGAGGACGGCCCCGGAGGCCGCGGCTGGGAAGGCGGCCGCCCCGGCCTGCTCTGTGCAAACACAGCTGAAGCAAACGAGACCCACTGACCCTGGGCGCGCGACTTCGGGAAGGACCCGTTCCTCTGGGCTGGCTGGTGCTGCTTCTCACAGCCTGGCCCTGGCCCCACCCCGCCTGCTGGCCCTCAGCATCCCACCCTCTCTCCAGCCTTTACTTCCTTCACCGTGCGCTTGGAGGGCGACCTGCGCTATTGCCAAGCGTGAGCACAAAGTCCTTTCCTGCACAGTGACACGAGTTTAGAGGCTTCATTGCACACGGAAGAGTCTTTAACCATCTTAGCGCTTCCTAAGAAGCTGATTAAAATCGCCCGGAGAGCCCAAAGTGCAAGGAGAAATGGCGCACACCCTTGACTCTCTGAGTGCTTCGGGCCGAGGTGTTCAGTCTGACTGGATTTCCGGGTCAGCTCAGGACTGACTGGAAGACGCTTTTTGTCTTTAAATCTGGTTGAAAAGAAGTGGCTCTAACTTACATCTATCGTCCATTTTAGTAAGTCGGCAAAATGAAAGAAGCTTACTTCTCTGATTGCTGCGTATCTTAGCCTGTGTTTTCCCCCGTCCCCTCCCAAAGCAGAGCGTGAGGCAGAGGCTTTTGTGCCGGTGGCTAATTGGGAACCCAGAGAGCAGGTGGGCTGTTCAGGAGGAGGGACGCGGGAAGGAAGGAAAGTCAGCACAAAGAGACCCTCGTGTCCAACAAATGATCCCCAAAACTTTACGGCATGAAACAACCAGCAGGCTTCATCCCACAGTTTCTGTGGATAAAGAATCCAGGGACAGCCTCGCTGGGCTGCTCAGTGGCAGTCTACACTTTTTCACGCCTCCATTGTCTCTCATGGCCCCTGCCACGATCACCAGGACCCCAGCCTTTCTCACCGCAGTGTCAGCCCCTTCTTTGTCCCACAAGCTTCAGGACAGGGACTCCCATCAGTCATGCTAGCAGCAGCAGCCAATTCTCTGCACACTCGGCCTTCCAGGTATCCATTGCCAATTTCCAGTAAAGCCGTCCACGTGAGCTCTGCTGCCATCCTCGGACAGCGAAGCGGCCCACGGCACCACCAGCTGGCGGATGCCCAGCCGAGCTGGCCCCTCGTGCCCCTCACCCCCTCCCTTTAGTTTCCCCTTGAAGGGGTCTCTCCACTGCCAGGCTAATGCAACCAATATTGCTCTCAAAAAATTTCTTCCTTTATAATCCTCTGTGTAGTTCATGGCCATTCGATGACAATTCCCTCAACTCTACTCTCCTTCAACTCAAATTTTTGTGTTATTCCACATCTTTTATTCTCCTCTCCAAGAGAACTGAGGAAATTTGAGTTAAAGACTAATTCAGTCAACAAGCATTTATTGGACACCTACTGTGTGCCAGGCACTTCTCAGATGCTGCATGAGATGCAGACATGAGCCCTGAGCCCTGGGCTGGGACAGTCCTGCTTGGTAGAGAGGATAAGTGATGTCACACACAATGTGATACAGCCCAGGTCCCAGGGCACTTGCCTGGGTTGAATTTATATTGTAGATTCAAGTTGAGTCCATCCATCTGCATGAAGGATTGAGTTATCTCAGGGGACGAAAACTACCCTAAGGGAAGAAAACATTAAGGTGGGCAAGTTTAGTCAAAGAAGTATGGACCACTGCCAGAAAAAAGAGGAAACTTGGCCCTCTAGGATGCGTGCTTTCCACATTTGTCCTGGGGCCCACCCTCTCCTCTGGAGGCATGCCCAAAGCCTGAGAAAGGAGAAAGCCATAGCAAGAGCACAACCCCTGGGCTCTGAGTGAGGCCTTGCCCTCGTCAGGGCCGTTCTTCCCTGGCCCAAGGAACAGGTGGTACCCCTGTCCTCCTCTTCACCAGAGTGGCTGTTGGAGCTGCTTCCACGTGGAAGGAGTGGCTGGCCACTTCTTCTCAGTGGACTGGAGGTCAGCAGTGGCCTAGCAAATCTGCAGCCATCACCGGGAGCAGGGGTGGGGAGGCACCACAAGGGGGTCAGGATGTTGGGTGGGGCCAGGCCCTCCCCATCATCTGAGGAGCCCATATATCATAGGCATAAATGCTCAGAAGGGCTAGAGCAAGCTAACAAATTGTTAAATAAAACCTGTATTTCTCCTGAACTTCAGAACAACCTGAAAGGCCAGGATTAAATTTAGAATTCTCTTTGGAATTCCTTGACAAACATGGTGGTCCAGGAAGAGCCAGTGCCCAGGTCTCGGCCTTTTTCCTTGTCTTCCCATTCCCAGCAACATCCCAGCCATGTGTCCGATCCATCCCTGCCCATGCAAACAGCCACCTCTGTCCAGCCTCCAGCCTGGCATGATGCACGACAGTAGCCCAGCTGGCCCCGTGAGGACAGACCAGAAGCAGGCCTGGGGCTATTTGGGAAGGGGAGATGTCTGAGGTGGGGACTGTGGGCTCTGAGTAGGCACAGCCCCCTCGTCAGGGCCCACAGGGTCTGTTGAGGGACAAGCCATAGGGCTTCCTGCTCACGAGTGAGAGCTGAGGTTCCTTCAAGGTGACCCCATGTGCGTGTCACTCTTACTTTGGCTTCTTTGAGCCGTGAAGAAGTGTTATAGAAATGAGGTAGAAAGAAGAGGGCACAACATACGTACAAACGAAGTGCTGTGAGCGTTCAGTGGCACGAGGAGAACTTCTGCCAGAAGGGTCAGGAAAGGCTTGTGGGGTGGTGGAGCAGGGTGTGAAGGAGGGCAGGTTTCGGATTTGGGTTTTCTCATGGGCATAGTAGGGCACTTTGGGGGATAGTGAGGGTTCATGTTGGCTGATTACCTTCTCTCCGACTTCTGGCTGGTGTTACCCTCCCCATCCTC
>JAQZBX010104933.1:0-10904 GCA_029593785.1 Cabassous unicinctus
TTTTGAGGTAAAAGGGTCTGGGGATTGAACCCAGGACCTCGTATGTAGGACGCCAGCACTCAACCACTGAGCCACATTGGCTCCCCTGAGTTGGTTTTTCCATTTGTTATGCTTATTGTTTGTTTCTACTGGGCTACATTCGCTCCCCAGGATTTGTTTTAACCAACCATGTCCAGATTTGGAGATACATTCTATCCTGTCTAGAGGACAAACTGTCAACATTTAATTGGCATATCCACCATGAACTCTGCATTTTATTAGCACTTAAATTCTCCCAATTTTGCCCCTTTGGCAAATTACTCAGTGAATGAATTTCATCCTTGGTGTATGTATGTGTGACTGTGTGTGTTCTTTTGCCCATCAGTTAAATCAGCTCTGCTTTTTAATGAAAAATATGCTCTTTATATTTTTTGTCAAGCTTTAAGATAGAAGCAAGAAGGTCCAGATTTATTTTGGTTAAATATTTACTAGGCAAAAAATAGTTTTAAAAGGAACTGATAGGACAACAAGAAATAGGTTGTATTGCATTTGTTATCAGAAGGAAATATAATGAATATTTAAGAAACCCTAATCCAATACCAATTTAAATCTGAAATTTCAAAACAATAAAACCTTTATCATGATAAACAATAATATCACTGTAGTTTACTACTGCATCTTTCATTCAATTCTAATCTTTTAAATAAATGCTCCTAATTTCACTCCTTTTAAAAATCAAACTGATCCCAGCTGCACAGTTATAAAGGGAGTTTATTATTCTTTGTAGAGTTTTCTCTAAGGTTTGTTTTAAGGAGAACATATAATTATTGCTAAACAGAATAGTTAGAAATACATAATTTTACTTGATGAAAGCAAATTTCAAAATATTTATTTCACTTTGAATCTGATGTGGAAATGACATGAAAGTTTCATATAAAATAATGCATTACAAGTGAAGAATACAAAAGTTAATTTATTGAGTTTATAGACAAACTAACAGCATACTCAGAAACTTTCCAAATTTTTTTGACAACCATTTCTCTCACATATAGATTGAACTGAGTGACAGAGGACTCATTTTTAGTTCTAAGTATGCATGCCTTGGGTTCAGTTCTACAGGCATTTAAGTGCTGTATTAAAAATAAATTAAATTAAAAAGGTGAGGGGACAGAGAATATGAAAATGTTAAGTTATACACTGTTCTTGTCCTATAGGAGCTTACATGTTAGTTCAACTTTGGTAAAATTACATAGGTAGAATGTTATTTCTGCCTTCCAAAAACTCAGGGCATATTCTGGTCTTCATACAAGTTTTAGGAATGTGACAGATAATGATGGCTAATTGAACTAGAGCTTTAGTTTGTGTCATAACCCTGTCAGATTAAAAGGAAAGACAGAAGAGGAAAAAAATGTTATCTCCTTCAAAGCCTTTTCCCCAGAATGACCAGGATTATCACATTTCCCTCATGTTTATCATCAACATAAATTGTATCTACTTTTCAAGGCACATGTAGGATACCATATTTCATTAATTCTAAGACACCATCAACTTATAACATTCATCATTTTATGATCTACTGAAGAAAGAAAAATATTGCCAATTAAACGATGATGCACCATAAAATGCATCAGCTTTACAATGTATCCTGATTTCAGAGATGGTCAAATGTTTTAAAGAAAATGTGCATATTAGACTCAATAAAAAACAATATTCTTTACAAATAGGTCAGAGACATTTAAGATGCAGTTCTTTGTGGTATATGAGAAGATATCTGTATTTTAGAAATATTTCTGTTTCCTTTAAACAAGTAAAAACCCAGCAACGTTAAAAGTGGCAGAAGGGAGGAACTGGGAACACTCTCTTATAAGGCACCTGCCCTACCTGAGAAGTGATATAGTGATATTTGAATATGGACTTACATTAGTTGCAATTGTATATTGCAAACTCTACGGCAACCACTAAAAAATGTTAATAATATATATAATTGATATGCTAAAGGAGGGGAGAAAATGGAATTATATAAAATGTCCAATTAAAACCAGAGAAGGCATAAAAAAAGATGAGAAAACAAAAATAAAGAAACAAAGAACATGGCCAAAGAATAGAAAGCAGTCACAGATATGACAGGTATTAATTCAACTGTAAAAGTAAAAATTATAGATCAATATCTCACATGAACAAAAATGTGCAAAAATCCTCAAAAAAATATAAGCAAATCAAAGTCAAATATGTATAAATAGAATTATACAACACAATCAAGTAGGATTTCTTCCAGATATACAAGGCTGATGCAACATTTGAAAAGCAGTTACTGAAATCCATTAGATCACCAAACTTAAGAAGAACTTATTCCCAGAAGTGTATCCATCACCCACAGAGCTATGCCATAAACTCCCAAGCTATTCAAATATTCTTCAACTTGGGGAAAAAAACATGGACTCAAGGGCATGTGATAAAATTTCAGCCACATAATTGGGGTTTTCCACAAGCTTTCTTGTTACTCCTTTCATCTCTAAAATGGAATCTTGATAATTAAAAACAAAAGTAAGTTGGAAAGTTTGACAATGATGATGGGGATGGAGGCCCAACTCTGGGTGTGTAATTAACACCCTTGAATTACATATTTGAAAGAGGAAAAATGGAAACTTTAGGTTGTATGTTAGTTACCACACACACAAACCCATAAAGGTGTACAACACATTGTAAACAGTTAGCTAAAGTTAATAGCAAAATTATAATAAAATGGTTTCATGAATTGTAACAAAGTTACCACACTAATGAAAACTGTTAATAATAGGGAAAACTGTGTGTGTAAGAAGGGGGTATATGGGAACTCTGCACTTCCTGCATGTATTCACTGCAACTGATAATTTTTTTTAATTAAAAGATAATTAAACAAGCAAACAACAGAGATGGGAGCATGAAACTAAAGAACATTTCAATTGCCAAGAAATTAATTCACTCAGAAATTATTTACAGGCTTAAAAATTATATTAACTTCTCAGAGAGGAGTTGCTACTTTCTTGTAATTATTAACTATTAAATAATAGTTAAGAGATAGACTTACTTTGTACTGTAAAAGAAATAAATATGTTGAACATTTATTTGCTCAATATTAACTTGGCATGATTGTTTTAAGTAAAATTTATGTTATAAGCAAAATGATGCAGGCATCAAAATTGAATGTAAAAATTCTCTTATAAGGACTAAATGGATTTAAATTATTTGAAATAAAAAAAATTGTAAGAAAAGCAATTTATCAGTTTCCCTGTGTTCCCTTTCAGAGATGGTCTATGCGCGTACAGACACATGTGTACAGAAGTATGTATATGATCTGTGTGTGTATATATACACCCACATATATCCATCTTTTTAAAAAATGATAGTGTTCAATCAAACACCATACACTATGAATTTTTCACTTATATCTTGGAGATCTTCCACATAATTGCATGAAGAGGTGCCTTACTACTTTTAACTGTCACAGAGTTAACAGTTAACAGTCATTGTATGACAGTTACATACAACTATAGGGCTACTGTACACTGTATGGCTGTGCAATAATTTCTTTAACCAGTCCTAATTTGCATACCTTTTCATTGCTTCTAGCATCTACCTATTAAGAAAAATGCTTCCATGAATGTTCTTACATACAGGTCATTACACATATGAATAATTATTACTGTGGGAATATTATGAGTAAACTTGTTGGGCTCAAACGCTTGTGCCTTTAAATTTTTGATTACCTTATTTCTCTTCATAGAGGTTTCAGCAATTTATACTCCCACCAGCAATATATCAGAGGGCTTAATTTCCAATACTCTTGATACCTAATGTGTTAAACTTGCTGATCTTTTCCAAGACTAAAGATTTTTATAAAATAAAAGGTATTTGGTGTTCAAAAAAATAGTAATATATTTTAATATATAATGCTTTCATAATGGTTGTAATAGAACAATAATAATCAAGTACACTTTTTGTAGTGGAATAAAATTAGATTCTGAATTTTTGTAGTGGAATAAAATTAGATTCACTTTAATCCTAAGATTATTTTCTGTAAATATTTTCTTGTTCTCTTACAATTAATTTGTTAGCCTAAAATATTTATCAACATGCATATGAATATCATTTAAGATATCACAATGAGTATTCAAAACCAAGCCGTTTGATGTTTAACAGAATGACTCAGGGTAAACAGCTTTCCTACAATAAAAGAAAAAAATCTTTCCTACAGATAACATGACACCTTGGCCATACTTTTTTCATGAATGATGTTTCTAACCCTCTCTTATCATTAAAAAAGAACCAAATACATTTCCATCAAATTATTCAATATACTACTAAAATTTTGCTTTTTCATGTCTTTACATACTGAAAAGAAAAAAAAAATTATTAGCTCTCACTTCGTTATATATAAATCTGGAATTATCAGGGCTACTGTTTGCTATCCCCATTTTGTTAGACATTTTTCTCCACTCCCAAAATCAGCTTATCTGTGATTCAACTACCACACCAGTGTCTAACATATCATGGCATTTAACTGTCACAAGCATTTTCACCTAGTTCATCTCCTTTCTTATGGATGCTCTGTGAAACTTTGCCTACAGTTGTCTGCTTTACTCTGGAAGATATAAAACAGAGTTTGGCACAGTGTCTTCCTTGTTCCTTTTATAATTCTTATAAAAATATCATGGCTGATTAGGCAATAAAATGTTTCATAATGACAATAATAATTTTTCAGCTCTTGATTTTACACTGATTGCTTAAACCAAAGATTTTACTCTCTATTTTCACTGAACCACAGAACTTTAGAGTCCAAAGACATTTAGATACCAACGTACTTATTTTAAAGTTGATTCCTACCCACAGAGAATTACCATTTCTTGACATAACTTACCATGTACCAAACACTCTATGCACTACTCTGCTTCAGGTACTTTATTCTCACAAAGAGCCAGAATGCAGTTATTATTAGCCCCATTTCAAAGATGAGAAAATTTGACCCCAGAGAACTTAAGAAATCTGTTTAAAACAACCCTAAACCCTAATGGCATAACTATGATTCTGAAATGCCCATTCACACTCAAGTATTGTTTTCACTGTACTTCCTGTCAACAGCAACATCAAAAATGTGTGAGTAAATGTATCTTTAAATCTTGTATCAGTATTTTTATTTCATTTCTTCCTTTCATTCCCTTTTACTCCTTTTCAGTTTCTTCTGAGGTAAAGAAGTATTATTACTTTCCCTTAATATAATGAAAATCCAATAATAGTCTACCATAAATTGTTAAAACATTTTCTCTTTCTTGAAGATACTAGATTAAATGCATATCAGTAGGTCATATTCCATAAGTTCTTTACATCTAAACTATTTACTATAGTTACCAATTTTCAACATTATCTGGTGACATCTAGAATGATCCTGCTACCTTTGGCATTACTAAGCTCTGCCTTTTTAATTTCAAATCATACTTCGGTGATTTACTGATTTATTTTTTCACCAAGTAAAAGAAACAGAAAACTTCTGACTGTATATACTATATTTGGAATTTTTAAGGCCTTCAAAGATGTAACAGTGTGCTTTCCATACATTTTAGCCTAAAGATGTCCAATTTTCTCTATGTAAAAATGAAAAGATGTTAATATCAGAGTGGGCATGTGATGAATTTCATATCTTGAACTCTTTAGGGTTCTGTCCTAGACCCTTTTCTTCTCTTAGTCTCTTTTCTTATTAGTATAATGGACTTTAATGATTTCAATGAAAATTTTATGCCTACACGCTCTCATTCATATATCTCCATTTCAGGCCACCAATCTGAGTTCCAGAACAATGTGGCTAAATAGCTACTAAACATCTCTAGCTAAATGTCTCAATATCTCCAATACTAAATTTAATACCTTTACTCACTTCCCAAACTTACTCCTTCTTCCAGTGCTTTCTCTCTTAGAAAATTAAATAACTTTCACCCAGTTACCCAAGGTAGAATCCTGGTATTTATTCTTCCACTTTCTTTTTCTCATCAAAATATTCAAAACTTATTCATTTACTTCCTAATTACCTCTGGAATTTTTCTGCTCCTTTCCAACCTCACCATTTTCCCCTTAATTTCAAAGCCATGATTACCGCTGCCACAACTGCTAAAATAGCCTGCAAATTGGTCCACTTTAGTCCATTCTAGCTTCTCAAATTCATCTTAATTCTAAGCAAGGTGATGGTTTTTACCGTACATTGAATTATTTAATTAAAATATTTCAATGATATTCAAGAGCCTTTATTTCACAGTCTAAATCTTCAGAGTGGCTTACAGGGTTGAAATGACAGGGCTTGTCCACATGGTTCGGATTCACTTTTCTGGTCATTTCCCAATCGCTCCCAACTACCTACCTTTTATTTCTTCAAGTTAAATTCAAAAAAATTATTCTAAAACATAGACATCCTGGCATATATAGCAAAGAACTGCATCTTTAAAAATCTCTGACCTATTTGCAAGAAGCAGTCTGGCATTGAAAATAAAACCTTTACCAAAAAAAATTAAATAGCATATGGCTTAAGGCACTAAATATTTTTTTGGAATCTTTAAGCTGTCTCAAAATTGCTGATTGTAAAATTACTATATTTCTTAACAGAAATTTAATTAGGGGCTGTCTTATTATTTCTAACAGCCTTTTTACATCCTATCTAGTGTTAATTTTATTGCAGCCTTCTCTTTATTCAATAATACACAACTATATTGGTCTCTGACACTCAAGATTTAGACTTGAATTAGGGCCATTTGAGGACATAGACATTTCAATTTATATATTGCTGTACATGATGTTAAAGAAATAATGCCAAAATACATTCTGGAATGAATTTGTTTTATAAGTAAATTTCTCAAATTTCAAAGAAGAAATAATCCCTAAACTACTTAAATTTCATCAGAATCATTTTATCTTTTTGACCACTGTAAAGGGTAAGCATAACCAGATTTATATTTCAAATACCAGAAACTACAGTGCAACTACTGTAGCGTTGGAGAACAAAGGGCTACAAGTCCAGGTAGTAAAGTTTCAAATAATCAACAAACTTATCTTAAGTAATTAAAAACACAAATTATGGACTTTGCTTTCTACTGTCTAGCCATGTTTTATGACAACATAATTACCTAAAATATATTTCAAAAATCTTAATATCTATAAAAACATACAAATATGCATTTAAGATGGTAAAAATAGGCTCTGTAATAAAATAATTTGACGACAACAACATAGTATTTGTCTCTTTAAAATTAATTAAAGAAAACAACAACCAAAAAGAACTCTTCCCTTACTGTAAAAAACAGAGCATGGTGAAATTTAAATTTTTTTCATATATTCACTTCAACCTGACCAATTAGTCAATGTGACTTTGAGTTCTTGAGTATATACTGGACTTCTTTAGCAATACATAGAGAAGATTTACATCATTGTACTTAAGTAGAACAAATTACAGGGTTTTTTCCTATAACAACATCAAACCTAGTTTTGCAAAATCAAGTACTTAAAATTTACAGAGATTATAAAGAAAATATGCAACTGCTAACTAGAACAAAACCAAAATAAATTATAAACCATATAAAAATACTAGCAAAGCTAAAAATTATGTTAAATTTTCAACAAAGACTTCATTTAATATAGGAATTTATCTTTTTTAAAAAGTGAAAGTAGCTTCGTATAAGGGTATGTAAAAATTATGACAACATAAAGTGTACAATCATTGGGAACCATTATACAATCAACAGTTCCTAGAAGATCGTGTGACCAGATTCGCCCATGAGAAAGAATGTGAGGACCATGGACATTGTGTTCGTTATTCTATTCCTTTATCAATCACTGTATACAGCTCTGTTAGGTCCAGTGTATACTCTGTTTCACAAAAACAGTAGTGTATCAGAAAGGAACATGAATATACGAATGTGACTTTGAAAATTTACTAATATAATAGGGAGATAAATATCTTGGTTTCAGTATATCAAATCCTAAATAATTTTTTACAAACAGGAAAGATATCTTTTTAAATTTTTATTGTCTAATTGTCTTAATTAGTGCCTCTGTGTAAACACTGAGTGTGTGATACATGACAGGGATGTCTTATTTTTTATTCTAAAGCAAATGCTTCAGTAAGTCCCCATTACTCTCTTGGATTTATATGAGTTTTACAATTTGTTCAGTTTCCCCATCCTAGTATGCTTTTATCTTTTTTAATGTTTTTTTCTTTTTATGTGTTTATCTTAATTTATTGCTACATGTATGTTGTGCTATTTGGAACATTCCTAACAATTAGATAATCAATATATTTTTTATCCTTTACTATTACAAATCATACCCCTTCATTTATTGTCTGTTTTGATTGTTGTTTTTGGGTTTTTTTCCCATTTTGTTCTCGCCCTATATTCATCCTCTGGGAGAACCCCTCTCCAATTCTAAGCTGACAGGGTTTAGGTCAGCTGATCCTACATGTGGCTCCAGAGAGGGAAGATCATCCAAGGGTGGTCAGTCAGTGTCATAGGATGTTTCAGGGATAGGAATAGACACAGAGCCAGAATAATGAGCAAGAGCTCAGGGGACTTTATAAATTGAAAATGTGTTCTATTTTTTCTTGCTAAACTAGAAGATAATAACCTAGAACTACTGGTGTTGGGGAACCTGCCTGAAAAAGTAACAAAGATAAACACATCAAAGAGAGGCAGAGAAGCTCTTGATAACATTTCTGAGAAACTAAGTCAAGTCACACCTTCCGTTACGTGTACCTTTTGACATTTAGTTATGTGATCCAATAATTACCCTCCTCTCAGGAAGATTTTTTAATTTGAGTTGACTTTGTGACACTTTCTACCAAAAAAATCGCAGATAATATAAGAAATAATTTTCTTAATGTCTATATTTTCTTCAAATATATTAGGAAAATTATATCATTTAAAAAGATAGAAATATGACTCTAAAACAAACATAGAATGAGTAAGTGTGAAAGATTTAATTCCTTAATGAAGAAACAAGTAGCACAATAAAGCTGTTTGAAAGCAGAATACTAGAAAATAGCATTATACTCAGTGAAAGAAGAAAGCTTGGTTTATTAGTTTAATGTTACTTATAAAATATGGTTAATATTTTTCAGAAACATAGAAACAATCACATTGGGGTTGGTTTTTCAATAGGAAAAAATTATTACAACTTGATTGGACAAAAATTATTTGCAACTTTTCAATATTCTAGAAGATAAAATCTCATTTTAAATACAGTAGGATGGTCCTTATCAACAGTAAAATAAAATAAAAAGAAACTTTTACCTACAGATGACTTAGATAATTTACTCAATTAAATCATAGAAATATTTGCAGCAATATTTAGCATTCTTTACATGTTGTGGATAATTTTCCTAACAATTACTCTTTCATTGAGATAAGTTATAAATACATATAAATCAGGAAAATAGGGGAGTGTTTTTAGAGTGACTCCAATAGGACTGAGGGATAAAAATTTTCTATCCCTGAATCAATCCCTGAAGGTCAAACTAAAATCACAGCTCTTTGCTCAATTGTGATATCCAAACTAGATCTCTAATGCTAAATGAATAGAATGAGGTGAGATTTCACATAACTAAATACTCACCCTATCTAGTAATGCACTATTTCTGTCTTTCTGTTGCTATCGCTGTTTACATTTCCATTGGGTAACTTTGCAAAAAAATTATAGTGTGTATCTTTTGCTTAGGCATTCTCTAAATTAACAAAAATACAAAGTGGAATGAGGAGAGAGGCCCCAATTTTTCAAGTTTGAAGTGCTCCCTGCTTAAAAAGACCATTGGTGATTTGCCAGTCCAACTGAAATGGTGGACTGAGATGCTTCAAGGCTCTGTCCCACTGTAAAAACTTTTTTTTTTGAGGCACCAGGGCTGGGGAATGAACCCTGGACCTCCCAAGTGGGAAGCTAGAGCTCAACCAATGAGCAACATTGGCTCCCCCTATAGAAACTGAACAGCCAACATCAACTAGCAGAAATATCTTTCTCAAAGCTCCAGAAAACAGTTAAAAGATTGCAGTAACAGGGTGAGCACAGTATAAAGAAAAAGGTTACTTAAAAACGCTGGGGGGACAGAATAGATAAATAAAATAAATCTTAAAAACAAAACAAAACAAAAAAAAACTGCTACGATCTCACGAACCCTGGCTAGCCCTTCCATCACTGGTTCCCCACAGAGTTGGCCAATGCTCCCAGTACAGATCCATGGTCCCATTTCAGAGGCAGCAAAGTAATTCTTGTGCATGTATTGACGGCAGGTATATTAGGCTCAATCTGTCTGGTGTTGGTCTTATGGATTCACTGTGCAGAACTTTCGCTGTTTAGAGAAGGGAGCTCACCGATCTCTCCTACAGAAACCTATGGGAAAGCACACAAGTCATGTTGCATGGGACAAGGGGTTTCTAGCTACAGGACACAGAGTGTAGTGCATGAGACCATGTAGGGCACACATATGTGTCAAGACAAGAGGTGTATGCAGGAAGGATCAGGAAGGCCCTACTCTTTGACCTGGAGCTACCCTCCAAGCAACACTGCATGGATGAGTCCTGAAGGAGAGCACTCACAGAGGTCAATCTTAAAAGACTTGGAAAAGTTTTTAGTTTTTTTCTTCCTTTTTTACCCTAGCTCTTTGTCATAACACTAGCTGGATACAAGCTAAAGAAACATGCCTCAGAGTGTAAATTATAGTGATAACACCAAAAATATCAAAATGTACAACTTTCAACAAAAGATTAAGAAGGAAAAAGGAAACAGGAAGTGATTGCCCAGGCAAAGGAAGAGATCAGAGCATTAGAAATCATGAGTGAAGAAATACAACCTGAGGCATACAAGACAAAGACTTTTTAGAAAGGTCTTAAATATGCTCAAAGAGCTAAAGGATAACATAG
>JAQZBX010104934.1:0-10900 GCA_029593785.1 Cabassous unicinctus
AAAAAAAAAAAAAAAAATTGCCTGAGCTGTGCCTTTGCTGCACCCTATAAGTTTTGGCATTTTCTGTTTGTTTTCATTTATCTCTATTTTCTAGTGTTCCTTACAATTTCTTCTTTAACCCATTGATTATTTAAACGTGTGTTGTTTAATTTCCACATAGTTGTAAATTTTCCAGTTTTCCCCATTACTGATTTCTAGATTCATTCCATTATGGTCAGAGGAGATACTCTGTATGAATTCAGTATTTTTGAATTTATTGAACCTTGTTTAGTGATCAGGCATATGGTCTATTGTGGAGACAATCCAGGCACACTTGAGAAGAATGTGTATTCTGCTATTATTGGGTGGAATGTTGTATATATGCCTGTTAGGTGTGATTGGTTTAGAGTGTCATTCAAATCCTCTTATTTCTTTTTTGAATTTCTGTCCTAGTTCTATTCAATATTTAAAGTTGGGTATTGAAGTCTCCGACTGTTATTGTAGAACTGTCTAATTTCTACATTCAGTTCTATCAATATTTGCATCATATATTTTGAGTCTCTGTTTAATGCATATGTGTTTATAATTTTTATATTTTTAATTGACCCATATATTGATATACAATATTCTTTATCTCTTCTAACAGTTTTTTACTTAAAGTCAGTTTTGTCTGATTTTATGATTTTTTAAAAATTCATTTGTATATTAAACCATACAAGAAGTAAAAAGTGGCATGACAAACCAAAAAATTCAGTATCACTGGCATTCATATTTATTTATTTGGTTACCTTTATTGGGGGTCTTAATTTCTTCATTTGGTTTCAGGTTACTTTCTAGTGTCCTTTTCTTTCAACATAGAGGACTTACTCCCTTTAGCATTTCTTATAGTCTAATGGTAATGAACTCCCTCAACTTCTGTTTATTTGGAAATGTCTTTATTTCTCCCTCATATTTTGAAGGACAGTTTTGATGTATATAGAATTCTTGGTTGACAGTTTTGTCTTTCAACAAAATGTTTTCACACTGCCTTCTGGCCTCCATACTTTCTGATGAGAAGCCAGAGGTTAATCTTATTGAGGATCTCTTATAATGATGAGTTGTCTCTCTCTCGCTGTTTTCAGAATTCTCTCTTTGCCTTTGGGTTTTGACTATTTATTTCTAATGTGTCTTGTGGATCTCATTGAGTTTATCTGGTTTGAAGTTCCTTGAACTCCTTGGATATGTATATTCATTGCCTGATCTGAGTTCTCGGCCATTATTTCTTCAAATACTTTTTGTCCTTTTCTCTCTCTTATCCTTCTGGAATTATATAATCTGTATGTTGGTATGCTTGGTGGTATCCCATAGATCCCTCAGGCTCTGTTTGTTTTTCTTCATTCTCTTTTCTTTCTGCTCCTCACACCTGATAATTTCAGTTGTCTTCAAACTTACCAACACTTCCACCTGCTCAAATCTTGCTGTTGAACCCCTTTACTAACTTTTTCCTTTGTTATTTTACTTTTCAGCTCCAGAATTTGTTTCTTGTTTATAATTTCTCTTTATTGAAATTCTCATTTTGTTCATATATAGTTTTCCTAATTTCCTTTAGTTTTTTGTCTATATTTTTCTTTAGTTCATTGATCCTATTTAAGAGAGCTGATCTAAGATCTTTGATTAGTAATTCCAGTGATTGGGCTTCCTCTGAGAATGGTTCTGCCAACTCTTATCTTCCTGTGACTGGGTCATACTTTCCAGTCTCTCTGTAGGTTTTTTAACTCTTTTTGAGAACTGGACATTCTGAGTATTGTGGTCGCTTTGGAAATCTAGTTCTCCAATTCTCATTTCCCAGGGATTTTTGGTTTTTACTTGAAAGCTGGAGTGGTATGTTTTTTACTTTTCCTCTGGAATCTGCCAGAGGGACCCCACACCCACCCCCTCAAAAACAAGAAAGAAAAAATTTTAAATCAAATGAAACAAAAAATGTTCACTGCCTCTTTAAATCTTCCAATAGGTGCTATTGGGAAGCCTGAAGCTGCTTCTTTGGAGAGGGTCAAAACCAAGGCCCAAATAAACAAACAAACAAACAAATAAATAAATAAATACAACAAAAAACCAAGGCTAGTGTCTGCATTGGTCCTTCAAGGATCTTCCAGACCAACCTCAAGTTGCAACCCCAACTTTTTGGAGTAGAAGTTTTCTCTGCCCACCCTGGCCCCAGCCAGTCGCACCCAGATAGCTAGCTGTTGTTTTCACAGCTGCTGTCATGGGGCTGAGGATTAGGGGATTGTGGCTGTCTTGTGCACACCCCTGCTTAAGAAAGCTTGATAGCTCAGCACCCTCTCCCTTTTCCAGCACTCCTACAGTTGTTTTAAGGGTCCAGTCAGCTTCCAGAGTACCAACTAGGTAATTCCAATCTCTCTTTCCATCTCATATGTAGACCTCCCTACTCTGCATCTTGTCTCCATAGAAAGCAAATGACACTGCTCCCTAGTGTCACTTGCAACTGCTGCCATAGTCAATATTCCATTCTTTAATTTGTCCCAAACTTCTACTTTTCCCCGCATTCTCAATAGTGTCTTTGGCAGTGGGGATACTTGGGTCATATGCAGACGTCTGCACAGACTCTCCTGTCAGCAAGGTCAGAGCTCCTTAGCATCACATCTTTGCACTTGTTTGTTCCAGGCAGCGGCCTCAGGTGGAGCCTGCCTTTGAGGAAGATGAGAGGAGAGCTCTGCTTATGAAGAAGTGGTCCCTGTACAAGAAGCAAGAGTATGAGATGGAGAGGGAGGCCATCCAGTCCATGCTCAAGGCCCAGCAGGAAGCACTGCAGGAATTGCAACTCGAATCTCCAGAGCTCCATGCGGAGGCCATCAAGCGGGATCCTAGCCTGCTCCCCTTTGAGAAGGAAGGGCCAGCTTACACACCGCCAATCCCTAATTACCAGCCCCCTGAAGGCAAGTACAATGACATCACCAAGGTGTACACACAGATGGAGTTCAAGAGATAGGACTGCAGGCAGTCCTCAGAACGAGCTTCCCTTGAGAGCCAGGATGACCAGAGTAATCTGCTTTGCAGAGTAAGGCATGCTGTTAATAAATGTAAATTTAATGAAAAGTATCTCTTTGTCTTCTGCTAGAATCAAAATTAATTCATTAGGGGATTGATGGGGGTGAGAGATGCTCACTCTCTCTGCCAAGTACTGGGAAGATGATGACCAAGACGTTGGCCACTGCCGCTCACAGGGGGAAACATGGGCCAAAAGAAAAATTCCAGTAGAGTGATGAAAACACCCCCAGCAAGAGGCACAAAGTAACCTAAAGGAGTGGAGGTGATAAGGTGCACAGGATTTTGCCAGCTGGAGAGGAGTGCAAGAAATGGGACAGGCGGAGGACACAAGCTTCCTGGTATCATCAGCAGAGCCAGTTTTGGGTTTTAAGCCAGGGAGGGAGGCTGAGGAGAGTGGAGCAAGCCAGGAACACACTAATAAAGCTATTGTGCCCTTCCAGAGGGCATGAGGTTGAGTTGGAGAGAAGGCAGGGCAGAGTCTACCCATCATCCATTATTCAAGAGCTGTTAGACTAGAACTGGTGAAGGTGCCACACATGGATGGAGCCATTTTTCCTACTGACAAATCACAACCTCAGAAAAGTTTTGGGTTCTTAATTTCCTTAGTGCAGATAAAACCAGGGAAATATTTCATCTAAATAGGAATTTAGATCGTCCCTTCCTAGTGTGTGGTCTACTTTTGTTTTCAAAACTCTTGACAGTTCTGGATAAAAACTTAACCCAAGGACTCCTAAGTCCTTTTGGTCCTGAAGGCAGCCACTCCTGACCACCTGCACTGCGACCTCTAAGGCTCTAGCCATCGTCGTCTATGTTTTCTGCCTGCTGCAGTTGTCTCCTGATTGACCTGCTTATGTAGTATATTCCCATCCCCAGTTCATTCTGTGCACAGCAGCCAGAGATCTCTGTACAAGGTGGAGCAGAGGCCAGGCACCTGATAGCAGCTTCTAAGTACCCCATCCCATCAGCACAAGGCATTTGGTTCTCATAGCCCTGGCGCTGCCCCTTTCTGCCTTAAAGGGCTCCAGCCTTCTCATCTGGTTTCAGGCTCAGGGCTGAGGCGTTCCCTGATGCCCCTGTGTAAGGTAGAGCCTACTGCAGGTGGTTTACAGTAGTACTTGTTAAAACAATAGGCTTCAACGCATTAGGTTGTATAATCAATTCAGTGGGTCATGGTCAAAAGTTCTTTAACTTTTTGTTTTGAAGTATATAGACTTACAAGAGATTGCAAAGAAATGTACAAGGAGGTCCTGTGTACCCTTTCCTGTCTTCCCCAATGTTAGCACCTTATGTAACTAGTATCAGTACTAGGAAACTGATGGTACAGTCTGCAGAGCATATTCAGATTTCCCCAGCTACACCGGCACTCATTTGTGTGCCTGTGCAGGTACAGCTTGACACAACTGTATCACAGGTGTAGCCTTGCATAACCACCACAAGACTCTGTGTTACTCCCTTTATAGTCACACACACCCTCCCCTCCATCCCTAACTGCTGGCAACAATTAACCTGACCTCCATTTCTATAATTACATTATTTCACCAGTAACATAAATGCAATGATGCTATGTGTATACTTAAGATTTCGGCTTTTTCACTCACTTACCTTGAGTTTCATGCAAGTTGTGCATACAGCAGTTTGAATGGCATTGAATTGAAAACATCAGTGCTTCACACACAGTACAAATACAGTTTTGTAAAACTTGTTTCAACTTCACATGTTGTATGTAAAGGTATACCAGATCATAATGTAAAATACTTGCTTTATGAGTTCTGTCCGAATAGTCAGAGAAATGCTGCTGTTTTCTTAGTACTCTATTCATTTTCTTTGTAGCACTTTTCAAATTCTTACTTATTCATGTTTTAAGTGCTCATGTTCGTTTCCCTAAGAACCTAAGTTCTGTGAAAGCTACTTGTCTGGTTCAAGACCTGTAATCCCAGAGCCTCAACCCTTGCCCAGCAGGTAGTAGGCCCTAAGATGTTGAGAAAAATGAATCCACACATAACACCACGGAACATTCTGTCCAGAGAGAGTATCTGTTGATATGGGACTTGTCGAGTAGTGAGGTAGGAAGGCAAAATGCAAAAGTGGCATTGCAGCAGGAAGATGTAAATGTCCAGAGGATAGAAAAGAGCAGAAAGCCTAATAGTAGATTCCTTTCAGTGCACACAGATGCATGTGGCATATGGCCCAACACAGCACTGCCTCAGCAGGTAGATAAGACCAAGTGGCTCCAGCCACGGAGCCCCTCAAAGCCTGCAGCTTCCTGAGTGTGTTGGCCAGAGCTCCCAGGCTCTTCCCATGCCACCCAGCCCTTCTCCTGTAGGCCCAGGGTGGTTGCTGCAATTCCAGGCATTACCCGCAGGCTGCAAAATTCAGATGCCCCTTCTCTGTGTTTCTTTTGAAGTGTGAGGGAAACTCTTCTACAAGATTAGGAGACTTTTCGTCTCTCCTCACTGGCCAGAAATGCTTGTTCTTCCACCAGCCACCTCCAGGGAGAAGATGGAGATACCATGATTGGCTAAGACACATCCAGGTGCCCCTATGGGATAAGGAGTGTGGCTGGTTCTTCATATTCAACTCTGAGAATCAGATGCGCACATACTCCCGCCATCCACGGGCACATAAACAGACCCAGGGAGTGACTCAAGCTGCACAGGAGAAAATACACAAGAAGGGGAACTCTTTAATTTATGCCCTTCTGAAGAGATGATTATTTTGCTACAAAGAATGAATTAAAGTGTTTGACCCACCACCTGGGCCAGGTTGGGCCTGGACATGTGTGTGACACTCAGCAGCGGGTCCCCACCACACAGTGGGGCTCCTATGCAACAAGGCGCTGACTCATAAGAGTCCTCTCCAGGAACTAGGGTTCTTGTTGGTTTATATGCGTATTTTAAAATCATCTACAAGAGTAGAAGCATACAAAATTTTAATACTGCCTGAGCACTATAACTTTTGGTGTGAAATCTAACAAATGTGGATCCAGTTTTCAACTATGATTTGGAATCAAAGGTGTGAAATGGCTCTTTATATAGTCCACGTTTTTCTAAAAACAGCCATGGGAAATTTTGAGGGAAGGAGACCTAAATCCCACGGTTCAGGGTTTTTAAGCCAAGAGTCCACAGATCCTTTAGATGCAATATTGTGTGATCTGTAGCTGCGTGCATTTTCTGAAACCAGTCTCCAAAGGGCCTACCTGTGGGCCTGAAAGGTGGAGAGAGCTGGTGCAGAAGTGGTGGTGAGCACTGCCTCCTAGTCACAGCCTTGTCACTCTCGGTTGGCAGTGAACACGAGTGTGTGGACCCAGCTGTGTGAGCTCTGTACTTTGGATGCTCATGGCAGGCAATCCCTGGGCAGCTCCAGGCCTGGGATGTGCAGGCCTGTTTCACAAGGACCAGGACAGACATTCCCAGCAGCACAACCATTTAGCGACTGTCTTAATTTGCCAGGCTCTTATGAGAAATACTACACAATGGGATGGCTTAACAGGAATTTATTGGCTCACAGTTTCAGAGGCTAGAAGTCTGAATCAAAGCATTGGTAACACCAGGCTTTCTCCCAAAAATCTGCAGTGTTCTGGTGCTGAAAACTGGCAATCCTTGGGGTTCTTTGGCTTATATATCTCTGGCTTCTGTCACATGGCAGTGTCTCCTCTGTGTGTCTTTGACTTGCAGGTTCTCTTTATAAGGCTTCCAGTAATCTAGATTAAGGATCATGCTGGTTCAATTTGCTACACCTTGACTAAAAATAACATCTTCGAAAGTTTCTATTTATGGTGGGTTCATGGCCAGAGACGCAGATCAAGATGAGGAACATGTGTTTACTGGGTACAAACTTCAGCCTCCCATAGCCACCTTACTCTGACCCTCCCATGTGTCCACACAGATTAGGATACCCCTCAGCAGCTCACCTGAGAGTTCTAGGCATCAGGCCTGCTGTCTCCTGTGCTCTGGCTGCTGAGAGGTACCTCAACACTGCCTGGCTGCCCAGCAGCTGTGGAATGGGGGCAGTTGTCTTTCAAGCTGAACGCAACCAAGGATGGAACCAGAGGGGCTGCAGGCAGCGAGTCTCAGGCCAGGTGGGAGCTTGCAGGGGCCCAAAAGACTGGGCAAGTTATTCCTGAGGGTCACACTACAGCCCTGCTTAGGACAGCCGCGAGGAAGCCACACAGGCCGAGGGCAAGGGTGCAGGTCATGCGTCGTCCTCCTGAGGCAGTGGGCGGTGCCAGTCTGCAGGGGGGCTCTGCCTCAGGGTCCACACCAGGGTATGCTTCTGGGTAGCCTGGACTCGTGCCCGCTCGCTCTCACAGAGGGAACGCTGTGCAAATGGGACCCAAGTCACTTTCCGCCTCAGGCCTGGCACACCCTCCAATGGCCCTTGTACCTCCCTCCTCCCCAGCACTCTCCCAAACAGATGGACAAATGGAGCTCACAGTCCATGCTGCTGCAAAATTTGGTTGCTTCCACTAAGATACCTTGCCAGTCGTTCCCTATCAGCTCACAGAGGTCTACCTCATTCTTTTTCACAAGATTCTTTTTCAAATTGAGAGTGCCACAATTTGAGTAAAATTTAAACCATCTTTTTTGGGGCCAAGACTGGGGCTTGGGGTGCTGAGCTGTGAGGAGAGAAGCCTGAAAGAGTGGCAATGGGGCCCAGAGAGGAGTGGTGATCAGAAGGGAGGAATACAGGACCCATGGACAAGAGGCTGTGTATGGCAGGGACTGCTCCATGCCTGGGCCTTCTCTATAGCTTCTCTCCCTCAAACACAGTCAAGGGCCAGGCTAGCACAACACAGACCACCCCTTTGCTCTGTTCCAGGCACTATGTGACCTCTTTACACACATAATTTCAATTTTTCCATCTGCCTACCTGTCTTTGCTCAAGCTCTCATTGCTCAAATAGAAGGTTTAAGAAGCAACCAGAAGGGCAAAGTAGAACATGAAAGACTGCCAGATTGCTTCCCGGGTGCCTTTTTATGCTCCAATTTTAGGGATATCCTGTGTTTCCCTAAAGATAGAATAATATTCTGCTGGAGAGTCTCTCCCCTGCTTTTTTCACTAAACCCCTTTCCAATGCCAGTCATGTTACTATCTATTTTTAATAGCTACATAGTATTCCACTGTGTGGTTCAACTATTAGTAGTAGAATGTAGGTCACTTTTAGTTTTTGCACAATCACAAACAACGACAACAATGAACACTTTGGACCTTTAACTGTGCGCTATTGTCCAATTATGCTCCTCTAGAACAAATTTCCTGAAGTAAAACTGCATGGTCAACAGGTATGCATTTGACATTGAGATAAATAAAAAGCCCTCCTGACGGCCTGTTCTAACTCCACCGGACAGCCCCAAAGGCATGGCACTGCACGGTACCCTGACTCTCCAACTCTGTCAGATATTCCACTGGGCAAAATCACTATTGTTTTAACTTGTAAATCTGGCCATTTGGTTTTCTGCTTTAATGAACTGCTTCTTTGTGCCCTTTGCCCATTCATTTATTCTTATGTCATCCCATTTTTCTTAAAGATCTATAAGAGTTTTTATTTATATTTATATTATAAATTTATATTTATATTTATTTTTATTTATATTAAGGTCCCCAATCTCTTGCCATATAGGCTGCAAGCTGCCTTTTCAAGATTTCTGATTTCCACTTACGATGCATGTGTCATCCTTTTCTTTCATACAGCACCTTGGTTTCCACATCAGTTTTCCGCGTTTCAAAATAATTTCAGGCAAAGTTAAAGCAGCCGCGGGTACTGCCAGCGCCCATTCCCCAGAGCCTCGCAGCCTCCTCGCTTCTGCCCATCTCCCCACACCCCCACTAGTATGGGTGCCAGGAGGGCCGAGGCTGTGCCCGCATCCACCCTGACTCCTCCAAGTGGTGAACCCTGCTAGGTGGGAGGCGGGAAGATCAGAGGGTCGCAAAGATGGGGGGCGGGGCGGTACTGGGCCGCGCGGACCCACCTGCGCCTCGGCGCTGCGGCGCTCCTCCCACTCGCGACAGCTGGCCAGGTCGCGGCGCCACTGCTCGCAGGCCGGCCGCTCGCCGAACACGTATAGGTGGTGCAGAAGGTGCGCGGCGCTGCGGCACAGCCTCCACTCCGCGCTGTAGACCTCGCACGGGCGCGGCGGCTGCGGAGAGAGGCGAGGCTGAGCGGACCGCGCTCCCACTCGGGCACCCCCGCCCGCCCAGCCGAGGAGGACGCGGCCGGGCCGTTCCCTGGACCCCACAAGTCGCCGTGGGGCCTGGGTAGCCCCCATGCTCACCCGCCAGCCACCGCCGCCCGCCATGTTGGAGGCCAAGCCCGCCTCCTCTGCACGTCGGCCAATGAGGAGTGAAGAAAGGCTGCATGCTGAGACTGACAGGTAGGGAAGCCAGTGGGCTCCGAGGTTTGCCCATTAAAGCCCGCCCATGCCTTTGAGAGGCGCCAATAAGCAGTACATCCGGGTTGGGCGGCCAATAAAAGCCGGGTTGGCGGAGCGTGGGGGCGAGGCCGAAACCGGAGAAGGGCGGGGCGGGGCGGGGTTACGTCGAGACCTTGTAAGCGGGTGTCTGCCTCTCCCGGACGCGGGTTTCGGAGGCTGCGAGAGAGGCTTGGTAGAGCGTAGGACAGCCCGCCCCGAGTATGGGGCAGCGTGGGGCGCGATGCGAGCCAGAGCCTTGCAGGTTTGGAAGTGACATGCGCGTCTGGTTTAGGGAGCATAGGCTTTCTGGAGGGCACGGGGGAGTCGGGGGACACGAACGTTGGCAAACGGGCGCTGCGCCAAAGGCAATGGGGGAAAGTGAGGCGGCGGCGGCAGGGCCACAGACGCGCCCTAGTGCCTGGAGGCCCTGGTTCTTAGTTGCCGGGGCAGCCGTGGACCCAGCCAGGGAGGATGTCAGACTCGCTGGAGGTGAGCGCAGAAAGCTGCGTTCTTACCAGAGGCCGCGCTGCCTGGGTGGCTGGCTCACAGGCCAGGCCTGAGACACTGTCTTCTGGCCAAGGTGCAGCAGTATCAACCAGGACTAATGCTCAGGTGCCCCGCTGTGCATCATTCATGCTTCCCACCAGGAGGTCTAACGTCGGGGCCCACCATCTCGGCCCAGCCAAGGACCAGAATTCTCCTTGCAAACACAATAAATGTTGCAAGCCCAGGGGCAGGTCCTTATTGGGATTCCCTTGTTAAGCCCATATGTAGGCCAATCGGATCCTGCAGGTGGAGGCTGCCTATTCACCCTGGAGGGCTCAACCTTTGCAGGGAAACCGAGACTTAGATGGAGAGCCAGGTAGGTCACAGTGGTGCCTGCTGCCTTCCCAAACCATGTGCATCGCCAATGGTCCTGACACCTGTGGTCATGGTTTGGGCCACAGGGCAAGCCCTGATGATTAGCATGATTAGTACACTCATAGATGCATGTTCTTCTGGACAGGGTGGACATATTGGTAGGGGCTTCTCCTGAGTGTCGGGAGGAGCCCTGTCCTGATACAGAAGTCTCTGCCTATAAGCATGACAAGCCCTGGCACACATACAGGGATCCTGCTGGGCATTCCTATCCCCCCCCCCATCCCGCCCCCTGGGGTCAGAGGACCACAATTCTTAGTACATTCTCCAGGAGGAACCCCACAGGAGCACTTTTTCAAGGGCAGGATGGGATGTGGGGCACTTGTACCTCAGCACCTGGTCAGTGGTCCAACCAGCAATCCATATTCTTATATAATCAAACATTTAAAGGCGATCCAGGTTTTAGTCATTGCCTGTTTTTATTAGAAATTCTTAATTTAGAATTATTTTCAAGGAGAAGAGATTAAAATAATTAATTCGTATGTCAGAAGATCCCACATCTTAGAAAGTGAAAATCTGAGACCAAATTAATACTAATCAAATGTATAG
>JAQZBX010104935.1:0-10900 GCA_029593785.1 Cabassous unicinctus
AAAAAAAAAAAAAAAATTTAATTTTTTTATTTTTAAAGAAGCTTTAGATTACATAATTGTTACATAAAAAACATAAGGGATTCTCATATGCCCCATTCCCTTCCCCTCCCACACTTTCCCACATTAACAACATCCTTCATTAGTGTGGTACATTTGTTACAATTGATGAACCATATTGAAGCATTGCTACTAACCATGGCCTATAGTTTACATTATAGTTTACACTCTGTCCTGCACAATTTTGTAAGTCATGATAAAATATACAATGACCTGTATCCATCACTGCAATGTCATGCAGGACAAATCTAATGTCCAGAAAATGCCCCCATATTTCACCTATTCTTCCCGCTACCATCCCTCAGAACCTATGGTGGCCACTGCCTTTACATCAATGATAAGAGTTCTTCCATTGCTAGAATAATAATAAGTCTATATTAGAATAATAATAAGTCTACTTTAGTTCATTGTTTATTCCCCAAGCTTGAGGATTTGGGGATGGTGATGCCCACTCTGCTTCTAATTGAGAGAGGGCTTAGATCCCATGGGGCAGATGGATGGAACTATCTTGCTTGCAGTTGCAGACACTCTCTGTTCCTTGGGATGGGCGTTGTCCATCATCATCTCCTTGTTAGTTGTCCTGGATGAGTCCAATGAACTGGAGAGTAGGTGTTGCAACTCTGCTGAAATTGAGGGCTCAACTGGCACATGGACAGACCAAAGATTTAAGTCTCTGGGACACACATTTATCAAGTATAGTGCTAATTATAGGTTCAAATAAAAGGGGAGGAGAAGAGTCATGTGCAGAGGACCTATAAATGAGTCTAACTTTGTTACACTGGGGAGCATGAATTCTAAAGTAAGGCCCACTGACATTGTGCCGAATTCCTGAGATGTCTGCCTTGCTTATAGTTTCTGGATATCTCCAGAACCCTCAGAAGCCCCGTTATTTGAGGCATTGTTTACTGTGGCAGTCAATGAGATCCTGCTGAGACTTTCATAAGTGTAACCTCTGGAATGACCTCCTGACTTACTTTGAAATCTCTTAGCCATAAAAACTCATTTGTATTTACTATTTCCTCCTTTTGGTCAAGGTCTTTTTCCAGACGCACTGTTAGTTGGTGCTTGGCAATAATCCCTCAGTGCCAGGGAGGCTCATCCCCGGTAGTCATGTCCCATGCCAGGGGGAAGATAGTGCATTTATATGCTGAATTTGACTTAGAGAGAGACATATAGGCTCTTATAGAGACCCCTGGATTCCAAAAGTAAAGACAGTAGGATTGATAGATAAGGTAAAGACAGTGGGATTGATAGATAAAAGGATTCTGTACAGTCAGAATCCACAATTGGACTCAACCAACAAAAGGAAGTATAATTCCATCCCTAAGAGATAAATGACAAATCTTAGTCCCAGAGGCATTTTATACTACAATTGTACAATCTATTATTTAATGGACTTTGGGATCAGTGGCACTGAATACACCTTACAATGTATGTTTTACTGAGAGTGGGTGACAAGGGAGGACAAAGATTGATGGATATAAGAAATGAGCTATAATAACTCCCTGCTGGAGAACAGACAGGAGAGTAGGGTAGATAGGCTCTAAGGCTCTTGGGGATGGGTCATGGGCTCAAAAACATAAGTGAGCTGACAGGCAGAGGGCAGTGAGGATGAGAGAAGAGAGCGTAGGAGGCACTCAGGGGATGGAGTAAGGACCAGCTGCTCTAGGGAGTGAATATCCACATGGGTGCCCATGAGAGAGCCGTACATGCAATTTTACTAATATGCAACTTGCTATTCTGTCACATATCTACATTAAGATATAACATCAGACACAGGGCCATGTAACTCCTTTTACTTACCATTAAAGATGCTATCAAGGTCGATGTACAATAATATCTTCTTTACATGAGAACCCTCAAGAAAAAATTGTGCTTTCACTTCAGAAATGGATGAAGCTATTATTTTCCTGAAAAAACGAATGCGTTTTCATCTTATGGACTCTGGGAATCATATAATGGATCATGATCCAAAATGATTTCACCTTCCTCTAGCAATAGCTGACTTGTTTTTTCTTTATAGTTTCCCCCTTATCAGGCATGGCTCTTACTGCTTTTCCTAAGCATCCATTCATATAATCCTCACAACACTACGTATGTATTAACTAATGCAATGTTCCCAGTGTCCCCTATGTGGTAGGCACACACACACATATATATTTTTCATTAGGAAACCTAAGGACAATCATCATAAAGTAATTTGCCCAGTTTCCAGATACAGTAAGTGGCAGGCCTGGAATTAGTAACCAGGCTGTCTGGCTCTTTGGTCAAAGCAATTTACTTGTGCTTTTCTGTTTCTCATAGTAAGTCCAGAGGTAAACATTTATATATTACTTTTTCTTCAACCCAATTTTTTTTCCAGTTAAGTCCTAAAACAATTCTCTACATCTGGTGTGCATTTTTGCTAGTCACTCTGAATTCCGTTTGAAAGGTGTATATGATTACATATATACATTTTTAAAAATTCTACTTTCTCCATAGCTCTTTATATATTTTGTCCAAAAGATGTCAATTTAACCAATAAAAATATATTCCTGGACGCATGGAGGAACTAACTTCTTGAGGTACACACGCTCTAGAAACCATGCACAAATAAAATACTGGGTGTTCTTTTTTTATTGCTGTTGTTCTGTTTTTTAAAGCAAAAGGATGTGTGCATATTTTGTGGAATGGTCGGCGCAAAAGGATTTGAGATCTAGAAGAGTTAGGTTACTTCTAATCCTAACTAACGAGGGCACAGAAGGCTGAAACTTGTACGAATTGAGATGCTAGTGGATAAGCAGCCGCATCCCTGCTTCAGTCCCGGCGCGGGATCTCGGTCAGTTTGCTCTCCAGTCGCGTGACAGGCGGTCACCGGGTATCTCTAAAGACTTTTTCCAATTATGACAACCTCAGAGTCCCATTCTCGAAAGTTCCCAGGCGAGAAACGTGAACCCAGCCGTCTACCAGAAGAAAATGCTATTTCCCTCTCCTCTTTTCCCATCTCCTACGCTAGGAAACCTCGGCAAGCTCGGCCGCTGCAGCCCCGGGCAGGCCCACCCATCGCCCCCTCACCACCGCGGAGGGCTTTCATGGAGGTGAGCCCTTCCCGCCTGCACAACCGTGATCCGGCGCGCCTCGGCCGCCCTAGGCCCCAGAACTCACCCGCGATCCTGATGCCAACAACGACCCCACGACCAAGGGCAGCGGTGAGCTCAGCCACAGGCGCCGGCGGAAGCTGCGGCCTTGGGACCCGCCCGGAAGGGAGGGGTGGCGTTGGGAAGTCATACTTTTTCTTCCTCTTAATGTTTGAATCTTTTCATAGTTATTTTAGCTCTAAGACATCAGAAATATTTTTAAAATAAAACTTCAGTCGCAGGTGATGACATTTTTTGGTGGAAGAGCCATCTCCTTCCTACAGCTTCGTTCGCCCCTCCCCGGAAGATGGTATCACCCTGGGTCTTCTCAGCCTCAGTAGGTCGCCTCCAGTTTCAAAATGGCGGCCTCCACTGAGGGTCCTCTGCTGGCCTAGCTTCACGGGTGCTGCTGAGTGAACATCAGCTTTCCTCGCTTTTGAACCGGGACTCGACTAGGGGTTGGGAAGGGCAGTGGACGGCGTTGGGGGAGGACTGACGAGGCAAGTGAGGGCGGGAGAAAAGAGTGAGCCCGCGGATGGGGGAGGGGGCGTCAGGCGCTCAGGGAGAGCTAGGCTCCAACTCGGACCCCAACCTTCTCCCCTTGGGACGTGCTGGGTTGTTCTGGTCTTGGTCGTTTCAGGCCAAAGTGCAAAGCGAGGGAAAGAGAAGTGCCTTCTCTATGGGTCAAAAACTCCCGACTCTCGTGGCAGTCTGTACGGTTCACTCCCATGCTCTCCTATCCTCCCCTTGCTGTTTTCTTTTTCCCTTTTCAGTCTGTGGGCGCTGGTGCAGTTAATCCGACCCCTGCTTTAATTCCTTCTCCTCGTGGCTGCGGTTTTCTCTTCAGCCTTCTTGCCCGGAGTCGTCCGTCTTTTCGGGTTGAGAGACCTCTAGTCTACGAAGCACTGGGCGCAGAGTAGGCGTTTTTGTAGTTAATTGACTCCAGTTGTTGAAATAACTCCAAAGATCTTAGATGTTACCACGCTTTATAAAAATTGTGTCGACCCTCCGCGCCCTGCCTCCATCACACCCGAGCGCTTCCACCATCACTGTAGTTTCATTTAGACCTCATTTTCCTTGACTTTGTCCTATTTTACATGCTCCCCAGAAAACAGGAGGTAGACTACATGTAACCCCCGACAAGTCTGGCCTGTGACCAGGAGAAGCCGAGTTATCATTTGCCCGTACTCTTTACTATTTGTTTTACAACCCCTTTCGCTCTGTTATAAAATCGCTGCTCTCTGGAAACTGACCAGAAAGAGACTTTGGCACGCAGTGAGCTACAGTGCCATCCCGGACTCCTTCGTTTTTACTTGAATATTCCCTATTTCCCTTTAGATGTCATCAACATGCACGGTCATTGAGTCAGTAACTGTGATATATATGGGATGAAGATGAAGTAATATTGGTCAAAATCAGTGCCATGAAGGCATTTGAGATGGCGAGGATTCATTCTTTTGAGCACTGTGCTTGGTCATGGAGATACAAAGGTTAACTGTAGTAGGTGGGCTATATAAGCTGACATCTGTTCAAATTATTTTTGTGCCCGCTTTGTGCTAGGTAAAAATAACTAGCTTTGTCTCAGGACACTGAAAAAAGTTTATAAAAAAGTTAATATTTGAATTTGGTCATGAAGGGTAAAAAGAGATTTGCTAAGCTCAAGAGGAGGTCATTCCTGGAGAGGTGACAAGTACAAAGGTGCAGAGACTAGAAGTTTTGGCTTCTTAGGAAGAGTGGGAAAATAAATGTGCTTAAGCATCTAGGCCAAGGGTGATTGGGGAAGCAAGAGATAGGTTGAAATAAACATGTGAAGGGCCTTGATTCCCAACTAAGGAGTTTAAATTTTATTCAATAGCTAGCAGAAAGCCAGTGGATATTTTGTGCAAGGAGCAGGCATGAGAATATTTGATTTTTAGGAGGGTCTCTGACTGCTGTATGGAGGATCAACTTGGAAGAGGAAAACTACATGAGAGGAAATTGCAATCATTCAGGTAAGGTAATGAGTGCTTCATCTGAAGTAGGACAGTAAGGATGTTAGACATTTATGGAATGTCAAGTAGGATTCAAGTGATGACAGCCAATTTGATGGTAGGAGAGCCATTACAGAGTTTTAGTCTGGAGTACTAAATGGTTAGTGATACCATTAAAATTAAGTCTAAGACATGAGCATATAAATAGAATGGTGCCAGCCTGTACTCAGGAGTGACAGACGTGCTCTACAATCTAAAGTATTGATTTTAAATCTAGAGTCTAGACCTGCACTGACTATTACAGTAACCACTAGCCACATGTAGCTATGGAGCACTTGAAATGTGGTTAGTTCGAATTGAGATGTGCTGTAAGTATGTATATACACTCTGGATTTTGAAGCCTTCATATGAAAACAAGAATGGAAAATGTCTCATTAATTTTTTAGAATGATTACATGTTGAAATGACAATATTTTTACCTATTTGGGTTAAATAGAATATATTAAAATTAATTTCACTTGTTTCTTTTTACTTTCTAATGTGGTTATGAAAAAAATGCAAAATTACTTTTGCATTATATTTCTTTTGGACAGAGCTGTTCTAGTCTAATGATGGAGTAATTCAGTAAGGATGTGGAATTTGAGCTGGGCCTAGAGATGATGCAGGGCAGTTTCTGAAGCCCTCCATTCCCAGAGTAAGGCATTCAACTTTTTTTTTCTCAAGCAGTAAAATACCTTCAGGGATTTCTAAGCAAGAGGTAATATGTGTAGGAATGTTTATGAAGATTCATCTGATGGTAGTGTTTAGGTTGCACTAAAGGGAAGCAGGAAAACCCAAATGTAAAGTAATGAGGTACAGCATTAAGGTATTGGCAGCAGGAATGGAAAGGGAATGATAGATGTGCAAGACAGTATGAGGGAAAAATAATCAGGAGTTGCTAACAGACTGTCCAAGAAGAAGTAAAGAGAGAAATAAATAACGTAAAGTTTCAAAGCTTCGTTACTTGAAGACTATTGAATTGATGTCATAGAATTATAAAGTACATTTAAAGCTAAAGAAATTTAGTCCCAAATGGAACCAACAAAGTTGAGAAGAGAAAGTGGTCTGCTATCAATTCTTTTACATCCTCCTTTCTGTATCTTATTATCCAATCAATAGGACACGTCAGCTAGTTTTGCTAAAATACAGAATTATCTGTATCATGCCATTTTCCTACTCAGTTATGGATCTTAAAATGTTTCTCTGTTGCCTGTAGAATTAGGTCCAAAGTTCCCAATTCCCTTTATTATCTGACCCTTTTCTGTTCATTAGGCCTTTTCTTTCATTTCTGGCTAATATGAAAGTATGCCAAGCTAGTTTTTTCATGATCCTCTATAAATTTTTGTTTTGTGCCTTTGCTCATGTTATTCCTATTTGGAATACTTTCTGTCTTTTTCTACCCAGGTCCCACCAATCCTTCACAAATAATCTTAGATCCCACCTCTTCTGTGATTGTTAATAACATAATCCAATGTCAATTTTTAAAAATCTTGTTTCCTAAACTCCGTGTTCCATACCTGATTTTAACCAATTTGGCACATTATTGTTTATTTTTATGTCTTTTATTATTTTAACCCCATGTGTTTTATGTGAATTTAAGCTTCCTAAAATTATAAGTTTCTTTTTTAAAAAAGTGGTCATATATTGTACTACTTGCTGTTGCTCACAATGTTCATCTGAGGGCAAGACATACAAGCTAAAGGCCATAATTAAAAACAAGTAAATCATTTTGCCACATTCATGAGGCTCTTATTTGTTTATTTTTTAGGTTTATGAAGAATTTTCCCTCTCATGGTGTTTCATCATATATACAACTGAGATATCAGTAAGTAACGAGAATCTAATCAAGATATAGCTTTATTATATTATGAGCGGTTGCAGTAAAATATCTTTTCTTCTGCTGAATACTGGGTCTGTTCTCAAAAAAGGTTATAACATGAACTCCTCATTTAGTTCTATTTGCAAGATACTTTGTATTTTCACTTCTTAACCTAAATAAAGTGGGAAGTTAAGGTAGGTTCCAAGTAGAAAAGAGTTTCTCTTAGATCATTAATTGTGGTACAGGAAGCTTTTTGGAAGAGAGACTTTCCTTTCCAAAGTTTTATTTATAAACATTTTTCATCAGATAGAAAATTAGTGTGTTTGTACTTCTTTTCTATCTTACAAATAGAAACATACTAAATCAATTAGTTTAACTTCTTTGTTTCCACAATGTTTATTGACCAACCACTATATGCAAAGCATGTACTATTATACTAAGGATGTAAAAATGGATCAAACTGCTTCTTCACTGAGAGAGCTCTCTTTAGCAAGGGGAAACATGTAAATAGGTAACTGTGAATGGTGTGGTAAGGGCACTAAGCTCATATAATACCAACCAAGCTTCATTCATTCATACTGACCACCAATATGCTTTGGGCACTGTGTGGGCATTGGAATATAGCTATGATCAAAATAGTCAAGGTCCTGCCTTCATGGAGTCCTTATTGTACTGTGGGGGTGAGGAGGGGAAAGGGGGACAAAGCAAGTGAATAACAGTTGTAGAGAGCACTAGGCATTTAGAGGGAAATAAAATGATGTTGTAGAGTGTAACTGGGGTTGGGAAGGGCTTTAGAGTAGACAGAGAAGGTCTCTGAGAGAATAAATTGTAGACAGGGAAAATACACAAACTAGTGAGAGATCTTGGTGTCAGTGGAGATAGAAGGAAATTTGAGAAATGTAATGAAGGTAAAATTGGAGGACTTACTGATGGGCTGGATATGGATAAAGGAAAGAATCAGGATGATACCATCAGAGAACAGATGATATTTAAAGCTATGGGACTGAGTGAGAGATTATCTGGAGAGGAAAAAGAAAAGAGGCCCTTATGAGACGCACTGTGGTATTTTTGAGGTTGAGTTGAGAAAGAGAATTAACAAAGGAGATTGAGGAGTAGCTAATTAGAAGGAAACCAGAGGAGGGATAACACTGAAGCAGAGAGGGATATAACACTGAATCAGAGAGGGATAACACTGAAGCAAGGTGTATGGAGCAGCTAATTTTGCTGAATGTTGCTAAAATTTCAAGTAAGATAAGGACAGAGAAATTTCCATTGGTTTAAATGGTGTAGAGGTTTGTCAATGACTTTGATGAAAGCACTTCTTTCTCCACATGTTGGATAAAGAAGCCAGGTTTGGTAATGTGAGTGGGAGATAAGGAAACGGAGCCACATATGTGGGTAAATATTCTGCGAAATCTTACTGTGAGAGAGGAGCATGGAAATGATGTATTGGTTGCAGGGGAATAGAGTTGAGAAAGGATTCTGTCAAGTTGGGAGATCCTAGAGATCTGTATATGCTTATGGGAATGATACATGAGTGATACATTGATGATGTGAGAGAAAAAAGGAATGACTGAAGAAGTTAGAAGGTGAATGAGAATGGGATCCAGAGTGCACAGAGAAGGATTGGTCTTGGATGGGAGCAGGACAGTTTATCCTTATTATAGGATATACAACACTATATATGCAAATAGGTTAGTTGATGTGGTATTTGGAAAATGAGGTATTACAGTCTAATTACTTTTACTTTCTGCTTGAAGAATGAGGTGAGATGATCAGCTGAGAGTAGAAAGGAGGAAGAGGTAGGTAATGCTTGAGCAGAGACGAGTCTCAGACAAAAAATAACCTATAAAGAAAAATAGGATTGGCAGGTAATACTTAGTAGGCATTTGAGATCTTTGGCTATGAATTTAAAGAGGAAATATACAGTTGTGTGGTTTTGTTTTTTCCCTCTGGCAACATTCAACTACTGATAAAGACCAAGTGAAGGATTAGAGTCAGTACAGGTTGAGGTTTTGCCAGGCTAGTATAAAGGACTAGAGGAGCAAGGTATTTAGAGTGTTTACCAGAGAGTGATAATCAGATGGAGCATGGAATCAAAGATGATGACATGAGTGGAGACAGGAGGGGGTCATAGATAGTGAAAGAGTGGTCAGTGAATTAGAGATAGCAGTGAGACCAAAGGATTTCTCTATGGGAAAACTAGAGTAAGTGAAGTGGCAGTGAGAGAGAGACACTTGCAGGTGAAACTTTGAAAATGGTACAGTTATTGGTAGTGATAAGGTCTAGGGTGTGACTATGGTGGTATGGGGCTGATGTGAAGTGAAGAAGGTTATTGGAGTTGAAGTCAAGGAACGGAGAGGACAGAGTACTGAATGGATCATCTGTGTCAATATTGAAGTTACTGAGAGGAAGACTGTATCTCAGGAACTAAGGTCCTCAATGAATGAGTTTATGTTAATAGATGCCAGCAATGAGGAGGAAATATGGAAGGCTAATAGTGAACTATGTGGGTAGCATGACCTTTAGTGGGACTGGAGTGTTTGAAGGATGAAGGAGAAGATGTGGCTTGGCAGCCCGTTGGGGAACACGTATGCCTTACTTCCTGCTTTTCAGGTGTAGGAGGGATGAGGGGGAAAAGCCTCTTGAGAATGCTGCAGGAGAAAGAGTAACAGGGAGCAGTCAGGTTTCCATGAAGGCAAAGGTGAAGGAAACCTTCAGAGGAAAGGTTGCAGTTACAGGTGAATATGATTATAGTTCCAGAGAACATTCTGAAAAGATTAGGGAGGGAGAAGTGAGGGAATGGGTCCAACTAGGAGATGTACGCATCAGTAGAGTAGATAACCTAGGAGAGTTGGACTTTTGGCTGAGACTGATGTAAACAGGGAGGGGGGAGACATGGTGAAATTAGCACCCCTCTATAGCCTTTTATGAAAGATGAGCATCCAGCTCACCTTAGTTTGTTGATGAGACCTCAGGCAGCTGCTCCTCCTACTGTTTGGGGGGTGAGAGAACATTAGGGTTCTGTGGAAGCCTCTCCTTTTCAATATTGAAGTTAACTAAGAAAGGCTAATTTATTTTAAGGAGCTAAAATCTAAAATACTGCTGTGGAGTTATACTTTGCTAATGAATAGTCGTAACATCTGTTTAATGGCACTCAGTTCTTCTGGTCCCAATAGATGACTTATTCCTTCTTGAAATATATATAGTAGACATTCCAACCATCCATCCGTAAAATATGTGTTGAACACCTACTTGGTGTCAGGTTCTGTTTTAGAACTACAAACATAAGATACCACCTCTATATTTTAGTTGCTCATATTCCAGTGTAAAGGTTTTAACATTAAACTCCCTGAAAAGTATGCAAGCGTCTATGTATATATGTGCTTTTTGTGTGTGTGTGTTTTTTCCTTAAGGGCTGGAGGGAGAACAGAGGTCCTTAACTTTTTATCCGATTGTCAAGGGAGCATATTTATTTAAGAACCGTTGGTTCACCATGTAAACTAATAATTGTAATGTAATGTGGTAAATGCCATCACAGAGCAAAATGCAGGAGGAACAAAGTCACCTTAAATGAATTCAGCAGGCATTTTATTGAGGAGCTTGGATGAGCTAGTCTCTGTTCTAGGTAATTTATACATTATTTCAAATCTTCCATCATCCCTTTTATGTATATATTAATTCTCATGTTTTTTAGACCAGATATGTAGGTGAAGAAAGGTTAATTAACATGTCTTAAACCACAAAAGAGTAAATTCAAACCTAGATCTGTCTGTAGCCCAAGTCCACTTACTTTTCATTAAACCACAACAGGGAGTTGTTGTTAAAACTGAAGATATGTTAAAAAGATTATGTTTGCATTTTATTTTATTTTAATGATTGCTTTTTTTTTTTTTTTA
>JAQZBX010104936.1:0-10904 GCA_029593785.1 Cabassous unicinctus
AGTTTACTTAACAGTGTTATTATTATTAGACTTCTGTTTGTATTCAATTTTAAAACATTATAAGTAGAGCCCATATATCCTGATCTCACCAGCCTGTGGCAGTGAGGTTAAATTTAAAAAAAAATGTATATAATACTTTACTGTCTTACTTATATCCTATATATTATGTGTTGGATAACTTAACTGATATACTCATTGATTTATACAATTCCTTTCAATTCTATCTAAAAACAGCAGATTACAATTTTTAAAATATTTTTTTAATTTTTAAAGATGCTTTAGATTACATAAATGTTACATAAAAAATACAGGGGATTCCCATACACCCCATCCCCTCCCCCTCTTCCACTTTCCCCCATTACAACATCTTTCATTAGTGTGGTACATTTGTTACACTTGATGAACACATATTGAACCATCAGCAGATCACAATTAAATAAGAAAGTTACGTAAGATTCTGTTTGAGCATGCATAAGGCCGTGATACTTAATGAGGACAAGCACTTCTTGGGAAAAGGAAGAATCCGATGTCCAGTTCTTAGAGAACACTTCTGACTAGTAATCCTGTAAGCTCTCCATTCTTCAATGGGGAAGATGATGCTTATATTTTCAAAAATCTCTACAAAGCTCACATACAAAAAGACAGTACTTCCTAGATTTGTAACTGATATGAGCATTTAAGGCTGTCATTTTCAAGTATAAAAGTTTAGTGGTCCATTACCCAATCTGAGCAGTAGACATAGCTACAAGTTCAAGTCATGGAAATTAACAGAAATTCATCAAAGACATAAAGAAATCATAATTTAGATAATAGCAAGTTTAAAATGTGGGAAAGCCTGGAAAAATGTATGGATTAAATAATGCTTCATTATAAGACTGCATTAATTTGTTTGAATTGAAGCTTTGTCTCACAACACTGTTGTCTGTTGCATGGCATTCAGAATAAGGCAGATCCACAGTAAACCACACAAGGAAGCTTAATTAGGTAATAGAACTAGTAAGTAAGGTTCACCTCTGACACCGTGCCATGGCCTGTACCTCCAGAGGAAAATTAGAAATGGCTGCAGCATACTAAATAAGCTTCACAAATGAACATGAACATATTGTCTCCAATTTTTTTAAAGCAGAGTCTTTCACCTAGGTACCAACATGCATGACTCATGGATGAAACAAATTGACATTATTTATTTCTGGCTTGATGTAACATTGTGAATTGTTATATAGCTGAAGAAAATGTGTATTTGAAAGCAAGTATTTAGCTACATTTTCTTTCTTTCTTTCTTTTTTTTAAGATACCCTGGGCTAAGGATTGAACCTGGGACCTCGTATGTGGAAAGCTGGCGCTCAACCACTGAGCCACATTGTCTCCCCAGCATTGGTAATTTAATTTGTTTGTTTTGCTTGTTGTTTGTTTTTTCTAGGAAGCATGGGGAACTGAATCCAGGACCTTCTTTGTGGGAAGCAGGCACTCAACCACTTGAGCCATATCTGCTCCCCAGCTACAATTTCTTTTAATATTCAAATTTAATGGCACAATCCCCTATCCTGTATGGATCTATAAATCCAGCATTTTCCTAGGATCTTCTTTCCAAATATCACCAGGAAGTTCCAAGAAATGCTTGCATGTTCTCCAGGCCTTTTCTGGTGGTCAGTGCATTCACAGTCAGACATTGGGTTCTTGCTTTTGTGCAAATCCTCTTATTATTTGTTCCTTTCCTTCTTTTATGCCCCCTTATTTCTCAATAGGTCTAATACTAGGCTGAACTATAATTACCAAAAATTTACTGAAAGTTTGGCAAAGAACAAAAATAAATTTCCATTTGAAGAGTAGCCAAAAATTGGAGATGAGATCTGAGTAGTCTCATTTCTGTAGGCCAGGACAATACACAGGGTCTGCTACCAGCCATTTTATCCTTGGTCTCTGGGCTGCTGCCAGGTAGCACATGCCAGTTTATCTCTCCTCTATGGTACTGCCTGGAAATGTCACAACTGGAAAAGGTTTAGTGTCCAGTGCCCAACGTCCAGATAAAAGAAACCATTTCACCACCACTGCTCAACCCCTACAACCATCAACTGAGTTGTTAATTTCTGTCTAGGATTTGGAGCCAGGAACAGAGTGAAGTAAGTGAGGCACACAAGATGCAAAATTTAAGGCAGCACTCACTCTCGGAGCCATGCAAGTGTAGGATGCTGGTCCTGTCCTTGCTAGGGTTGATTTCTAGGCTATTGACTGTCAATGGGAGTGATCTGGATACTCCCCAATTGCTCCCCCAGATTCACCCTCCATCTTTCTCTACCCTGTGATGTTTCCTGGGAGACTAAAATATGGACACCTTTGCCTTTCAGTTAGAGGCTCTGACAGAACAAAGGATGGGAAGAGAGTGAAGGCAGGGTATTCATTTCTGTGGCTCCATCTTGTTTGTCTCCCTCCCATTGACCATTCAGATATAGATGTAATAAATGTTCTCAACTATTACTATATCCAATTCCACCCAAACCATTTTAAATAGTTCCTTTATGAAACTCTCCTCAGTTATGCTGTTGAATTTATTATTTGCTTCCAAGACCTTAAATGATTTAAGGAACATTTATTTCCTTGAGGGAATACCTCAATTCCTATCCAGAGGGATAGTTCTTACTCTGGGCTTAGGGCAATAATCACAATTCCCTATTCTGTCTTGAAAAAAATCTTGTAGAAGATACTGTATTAGTTAAGATTAAGTTCAGCTACAAATGACAGAAAATTTAAAGAATAAGAGTTATACATTTTTATACATAAACATAGCCTTGTTCATTAGAGGTCCAGGCTCCTTCTGTCTTGTTGGTATGTCATCCTTCAAATGTGGCTTCCACTCAGGTCCAAGATGGTTTCTCCAGCTCTACCCATTATATTACGTTCCATTCAGCAGGAAGGGAAAAAAAGACAAATAAGGCAGGTACCCTCCCTTTAAGAGAAATTCTCAGAAGTTACACAAGTTCCACTTACATTTCACTGGACAGAACTAGTCATATTGCTGCATCTAGCTGCAAGGAGGCTGGGAAGAATTTTTAACCAATATGAAATATATCATGGGTTTTAACTGATATGAAATATTTCTGAGGAAGAAAGAGAAAACAAATATCAGTTAGTAGGCTCTGCCACTGACAGAGATCATCCAGCCTAATTTGCATGAGTCCAAGATCTATTTGCATCTTTGCTTTTCATAGTAATTCTTCCAGTGTAAGAAGACTCAATCTGTGATGGTTTAATGTTCTTAGATCGAACCCACTCCGGTGGGAGTGAACCCATTGCAAGTAGGGTCTTTTGATGAGGTTACTTCAGTTAAGGTGTGGCCCAGCCCAATCAGGATGGGTCTTAATACTATTGCAGAAGTCCTTAATAAGCGGAATGAAATTAGAGAGAGAGAGAGAGCCCCACAGGAAGCAAGAAGCTGAATAGCAACAGAATCCGGAAGAGAAGGGAGTGACCAGGAGACACGCCTTGTGCCTAGCCATGTGACAAGTGCCAGCAGCCAGTCCCAGAATGCCAGTCTCCAGGAAGAAAGCATTGCCTTGATTATGCCTTGATTTGGACTTTTTCCCTGCTTTAAACCATGAGAAAATAAATTCCCATTGTTTAACCAGATCCATTTCATAGTATTTGCTTGAGCAGCCCAGGAAACTAAAACACCATCCCACTGTTGTTCAGTTCAACTCCTAATCTGCCATGTACAAATGCTTAGGCAAGAGCACACACACACACACACACACACACCTACCAAGAATAAAGAAGTTGTTTCAAGTACAAGGCCATTTAAATGCAAATTGAGGGTTAATAAAAAAGATTCGCCAACATAATCTTCAGTGATATAGTTCTGCTGAAAGATGAACCCAAGCTACAATTTTTTAAAAAAGGAACACAATATCTCATCTGAAGCAAATAAATTTGTTACTTCACAATATTTGTGTTTCCCCAGGAATACCATATAGGTACTTGGTTTATATCACCCCAATAAAATGGTCCTTCCCAAAACAAACAGAAAGTCTGCCCTCAAAGCAAACCTAATTCTGCTGCATCTTGACCAGCCCAGGGATGCTGATTTTAGACTTCTCATCACTCTTTAATGGCAAATTTTTTCATCTTTGAAAAAAACTTTAATGTCCAGGCTCTACCAGGTAATCTATTGTACACATGGTGTTACAATGAATTATATGTAAAATTTTATGTGTATTTATTTTTTAAGGACATATTTCCTTGAAAGGATATTAATATATAAGCATGATAAAAGAATTAGAGCATTTTAAAGGTTCTTGCTACAAAATTGCTTTTCCAGAAATATTGTAGCACTCTTTTATATATGTATTTATTTATGTTTGCATTTAAAAATACAGATATACATCATATACATAAAACACATATGTTCTGTTTTTAAAATATTTAAAAAGCAAACACTCACTTCAAGAACTAGGACGTGCCAAAGACCCACTCTAAGCCCCTCCCTGATCACAATCAAAATCCTCCTTCATCCAGAACAAAGCACTGACCTGACTTCGGTGAAAATCATTTTCCTGCTTTTCTTGATAGTTTTACTATATTTATATTGTAAATATACTTTATATAATATACAGTTATATACATTACATAAGTGGAATGTTACATAAGTGAAAGATGTTAGTATGTATTCTTTTGTGTCTGCCTTGTTGCCTTCAGTATTATCTTTGTTTCATCCAAGTTGCTCTATGTGCATCTGTAATTCATTCATTTTCCCTAGCTATATATTATTTCATTATATGACTGTATGACAACTTATCATCACTACTGTTGATGGATATTTATTTTTTCCAGTTCAGCTCTATTACAAATAGTGCTGTAATTAGCATTCTTTCATGTACCCCTTACTTGCACACGTATACAAATTATACATAGAGTCCATTTGCTGGCTTGTAGTAAATGCATATCTTTGCTTTTCCATACAGTTCCAAACTGTTTTCTAAAGTGATTTGTATGAATTTACACTTTCACCAGTAGTGTATGAGAGTTTCTGTTGCTCCACCGCCTTGTCAACAGTTATGTCTTCTGATTATTTAACATTTGCCTATCTGTTAGTTCTCTAATGGAAGATAACATTATGGTTATAACTTCCAATTCTCTACTTGATAATTAGGCTGAAAACCTTTTCATATATTTATAGGCAATTTGAATTACCTATTTTGTGAAGTGCTGGGTGAGGATATTTGTGCATTTTTCTATTGTGTTGCTTTATATTTTCTTCTTGTTTTGTAGTATATTCTGGATATCAGTCATTTGACAGTTATCCATGTTCAAATATCTGCTCTCAGCTTCTGTCTTGCATTTTCACTCTTATGTGATATCTTTTGGTTTATTTATAACCAAAGTTATAAATATTTTTCTATAGTTAGTGTTCTTTGAAGTTTTCACTTTTGCCTTCACTTTTACCTTCTTAGTGCACCTGAAATTGTTTTTTGTGCATGGTAAAGATCAATATTATTTTCTTTTACTTGGATACCTAATTGCCTGAATACCATTTACAATTTGGTCCTGACCCCACTGGAGAGCCAACTTTGTTGTAAATCAAATATCCATATACTTGTGCCCATATATATAGACTTTCTCTTCTGTTCAGTTGGTCTATTTGTCTGTCCTTGCAACAATACAAAACTGTCATCAATATAGCTTCTTAATACATTGATATCTGATAGGGCAAAAATAATCTTGGATATACCATGCCCTTTATATTTCCATATTCACTTTATAATAAAATTCTCAGTTTCTACAAACATGTTTGAGTTTTTATTGGGATTTCACTGAATCCATATATCAAATGGGGGCAATAAAATATCTACAATAATTGAAGTTTTCAATACATGACATTTGGCAACAGCTGTAGCAAATCAGCATTGATAACTGAAAATCTGTGGTATTGGTCCTGTGCACATACTCCATTTCTCCTGCCATGGCCATGTGGCCAATGACCAAGGTTGGCTCATGTCACCAGGGTGAGCTTGTCTACTTGGAGGTTTATTGTCTGCTCTGTGGTGTATTATTCTGGTGAGTATTTTCGTTGTTGTTTTTAATATATATATATATTAAATATTTTAAAAATATATATCTTAATATACATATTTTTAATATATATATATATTAAATATTTAAAAAATATATATTTTAAAGATACTTAGAGTACACAAATGTTACACAAAAAATATAGGGATTCCCATATGCCCCACTCCCTACACCTCCCACACCCTCCCACATAAACATCCTTCATTAGTGTGGCACATTCATTGCAACTGATAAACGCATCCTGGGGCATTGCGATTGAGCATGGACCATAGTTCGCATTGTAGGTTACACTCTCTCCCACACAATTCTTCAGGCTATGGGAAGATATATAATGGCATATATCTGTCATTGCAATGCCATTCAGAATGTTTCCCAAGTCCCGAAAAAAACCCCACATTACACCTGTCTTTCCCTCCCCTGCCCCCAGATCCTCCAGTGGCCACTGCCTACACATCAATGCTGTAATTTCTTCCATTGCTAGAGTCACAATAAGTCTATAGTAGAATACCAGTAAGTCCACTCTAGTCCATAGTTCGTTCCCCAATCCTGAGGATTCTGGGATGGTGATGCCCATACTACCTCTAATTGAGAGGGGATTCGATCTTATACTGCTTATAGATGGGACTTTCTTGCTTGTAGTTGCAGACCCTTTCAATTCCTGGGATGGTCTTTGTCCATCATCATTTCCTTGTTAGTTGTCCTGGGTGAGGTCAATGACGGGAGAGTAGGTGTTGCAACTCCGCTGAGGCTCAGGGCCCAGTTGGCACATGGACAGCCCAAAGATTCAAGTCTCTTGGATGTACACCTACCAACTCCAGCACCAAGTATAGGTTCAAATAGAAGGGACAGATGAGCCATGTATAGGGAAACCACAACTGAGTCCAACTCTGTCACTCTCAGGAGCACAAACTCCGAAGAAGGGCATTGAGATCTGGGCTACCTGCTCATGGAAATTGCTTGTCCCCCCTGGTCTTGCTCATTCTTGATCCTGGGTCTACTATTTCCATTTTATAATGGGTAGCTACTAGCCCACCTGATCTTGTCACTTGGTACATCTGACAGTACCCAGCTCATGACAGTCAGTTCAAGATGCATGGTCAATTTTTGTCCTGTGGCCAGATAATCCATCTCTAAAAAGGTCCAATAAATTAAGGAGATATTTTTCAAAAGCCTTACAATTCTCTGTTGTATATTGCAGGGTATTGCTCCAGAACCCCAGGGATCTGCATTATGATTTTCTCATTGAGGATTTCCATAAACTCTGCATAGCATCTTTTCCCATTATTAATACCTCTAAAATCATAGGATTTGTTGACTTAAATGGCCCAAGTGACAGGGCTGCTTGCACTGCAGACTGAAACTGCTGCAAAGCTCTTTTTTTCTGGGTCTCACTCAAAGCATGGCGTATGGATCATCATCACCTGGCATAAAGAGCATCATAGAATTTCCAGATGTGAAATATGCTGCCTCCAGAACCCAAAGAGGCCTACCTGCTGTGCTTCCTTCTTCATTATGGCGGGTGTAAGATGCAATAATTTTTCTTTGACTTTCGAGAAAATCTCCTAGGATGCTCCTGACCTCTGTACCATAGGGTTTTATTGATGCCTTAGGATTATGAACCTTCATAGAGTTTATCTCCTTTGGAGAGAATGTATCTTACCAAGGTCTTCAGTATGATAGATGGTTCTTCCTACCCAGATTGTATCAGTATTAATATGCTAGTATTAATATCCAGATGGTCTAGATATGAACCATATCTTATGACAGAGGGCAGGAGAGTGTTACAGTCCTATGTCAAACCTGAAAACGTTGCTTGTTCCATGTGAACTTAGACTAATTCTGATCCTCTTTTCTCATTTGAAGAGAAAAAAAATACATTGGCCAAAACAATTGAGACCATTTTAATCTGCTCTACTACAGATACAATCTCTTGCATAGTGGCCACAATAGAGGCAAGTACTTAGTAGTGAGGCAGTCTACTATTAATCTTCCAATTTCTTCAGTGACCAGAGTATTGAATTAAATGGAAATATGAAGGGGAGCACCACTCCTGCATCTTGTAGAGCCATGTCGAGTCACCAATTTCCACCATTCCCACCCTGACCTGTGATGCAGTACTACTATCTTCCTCCAGCAAGGATTTATTTTGCTCTTGGTAGGCCCTTACGCTAAAAGCAGACCACCTGAATCCAATCAGAGATTGAATGGATTCAACATTGGGTTTCCGTCTCTTTGAAGATGGATCTAGTTCTGATTTGTCATTTTCAAGGAAACAGACTTTCAGGGTCCTTACTATAAGGCTGTCATTTTTACTGGGTGGAGGACCACATCCTTGGAGGTCGTTGGGTTCTAATTTTTGTGTTTCATCCCTATGAGAGTCCTAAAATCTCTTCTTATCTATTCAGCATTTCAGCTGAAGCTTGAGAATAAACAAATGCTTCAAGGAGAAGAATAGCACAACAGTCAAGGAGACTCCCGTCTGTCTGAGATCATGGGCCCCAAGTCTTGGCTGCCTTCAAAGCTGTCCAATACCTTCAAACAGATTTTTCAAAGCATTTTATCTAATAGCTCTTCTATTTGGTCTTTGCAGGATGGCAAAATTTTTCATTCTATAAAATCTGGCTATAGCCTAAAAATACTAAAGTTAAACATGAAAACTTTTTATCATTTTAAGGAGAGGACTCACATGATACTGAATCCCAGATTTGTTGTTCAATGTGACAAGTTTATGACACTAAGGGCTATCCCTTTTGATGAGAAAGTGATAGTGTTTGGGATATATATGAGCATTTTTATTATCAATTTTATTGAAACATATTCATAAACCATAAATCCATTTAAAGAGTACAATCAATGGCATTTAGTATAATCACAGAGTTGTGCATTCATACTTCAGTTAATATTATAGCATTTTCATTACTCCTCAAAATAAGAGAAAAGAAGAAAGGGAAAAAAAACAAACTAAAAACAAAAACAAAGAAATAAGCAAAAAAAAAAAAAAATCCCTACCTTGTAGCACTCACTTCTCAATCTTTCTATCCTTCTTTTACCATGCATAACTGCTAATCTATTTCCATCTTGATATTTTTGTATTTACATTTTGTATATATGGAGTCAAACAATATGTAGTACTTTTTGTCTGGTTTCTTTCACTTACCATAATGACTGTTTTTATAAAAAATATTTATCTTTGCCACAGTGCTGCCAATGCAAATACCAGAAATGGTTTGTCTTTTATAATGGGAACTTTATTAGGGTAAAAGCTTACAGTTCCAAGGTTGTGAAAATTTCCAAATCAAGGGAATGCTTTCTCAACAGAGATTCTTTCTCACCCAAGTCAGCTATTGGTGATCCTGGCGTCCTGCCACATGGCAAGGCAAGATGGCAGCTGATCACTGTGTAGGTCCCTGCCTTACCCTCAAGGCTGTCTCTGGAGCTCAGCTGTGGGCTATCAGGCATTTGGCTTATCTCTTTCCAGGCCTTCTCTGCTGCTCTGCTTGCTCCCTGAGTCCAGCTGTGGGCAATCAGGCATATGGCTTGTCTCTTCAGCCTTGAGCTGCTCCGTGGGCCCAGCTTCTTGGGGGCTTCGTGTCTCAGCTTTAGCTGCTAGCAATCCTTGAATCCTCTCTCACGTGGCAGGACCAAAATTATGGCATCCTTTCTTTGTCTCTCTGTGTGTTCTCAGTTTATATAAGACCCAGCAAGAAGGTGGAGAGCCAACCTGGGTCATGCCTCACTGACATAGTCCACTCAAAATCAATCTAAGCAAGTGTTCTAATCAAGGTCCTTTAACCAAATCTAATGCAATCAAAGGGTCTCATATCCACAGGAATAAATTAGTTCAAAAACATGTCTTTTCTGGGAATCACCAAATTCAAACTGTCACACTGTTGATGGAAAGATATTAATATATTACTTTATACTGCTGTCCATAGTTTGCTATGGTTGCTTTTTTGCCCAAATATCATCCTGATATTTATACCTTGTAACATTAATGTACATATGTTCTGTTTCAGAGGAAAACATTCTTATAAATGCAGTTTAACCATATTCCCTTTTCATATGAGGTTTTGCTATGCTATACAGTCCCATGATTCATTTTTCAGCTTTCCTTCTAGTGGGATATATGACCTTAGACTTTCCCTTTCAACCACTCTCATACTCATATATTAGTGCTGCTAATTACAAACACTATGATGTGCTTTCACCATTTAATTCATTTCCAAACATTTACAACCTTTTAACCAATTCCGCAGAGATTAAACCTCAGCTTTCCATTCTCTAACCTCATTCTATTTTCTGGTTACATATTCTAGCTATTAACTTCATGGGTTTGTTATATGAGCTTTTTGATAATGCATGTGTACCAGATACCTTTTGCTTTAAAACAAACCATGCAAAAGTTAATTTATTTAACCCATGATTTTGTAGGCATTTGACTAGTATCAGCTGGATGATTCTTCTGCTAGTTTTGGGCAGGGTCAATCATGGATATGTTGCAGGTCAGTGAGGTAGCTCTGATCCTTGGAGCTGACTGCTTATTGGCTGGGGTAAAGGGTTGGTGACTGGGTCACATGTTTCATAATATCCTTCAGGCAAACCCGGGCTGTTTTCACATGATGTTTGGGGTTCCATAAGCAGAAAACAGGCAAACCCCAATCCACAAGCACTTTTAAAGCCTCTGCTTGGCCAAAGCAAGTAACATAGGAGAGAACCACCTGCCCAAGGAAGTGGATGTAGAAAGGCACAAATATATTGGGGGCTATCACTGCAGTGACTTTTCACAGTATGCTTGGGATAAAGGTGTGTATAAAGGGATGAACTTTAGTTGACACTTTTGA
>JAQZBX010104937.1:0-10901 GCA_029593785.1 Cabassous unicinctus
GCTGGAATCACTCCAAAAGCCTACTCAGCCAAAGATGGGGAAAATAAAATTTGGGGCGGAGGGTTACCTTTCACAGTAGGATTGTCTCTAATCAAAAACAAAACAAAACAAAACAAAAAAACACTTCAATCCTTGTAGTAAAAAATATGGCTGAATATCAGATATGAAGAATTATCATTTAAAATGGTAGGTGCTCTGCAGCAAAATTTAAAAGATGATTCTGAATTGCTTAAAAGGAATAATCATTTGACTTATGCAGCTGAATCATTTACTCTAACTGAATGCTTTAGTATATGGAAAGTGGGGTTTGCAAGATTCTTTAAAGCCTTACTATTTTGTGCATATTCTTTTTTTTTTTTTGAGGCTTGACACATGCCTAATAAAAAGGTTGTTTATAGTATTTATTTCCACGCTGCCACAAGATACTCAAGGACTTTAGCATGATACCTGATAATTGCCTGCTGTCTCATGGGTTTAAAACAGGAGTTCTTAATCTTTTTTGTTCCACGGACCCCTTTGCCAGTCAGGCGAAATGAGTACTACTGTAATTTATTTATTGCATATATCCATAAGCGAAGGAAATGCTAGATTTCAGTTAGAGTTCAGAAAAAATAAAGATAATAAGTTGGTTTTCTCAATTCAAGCTCACGGAGCCCCTGAAATCTTCCCACGGACCCCCAGGGGTTCCCCTGGTTAAGAATCCCATGTTTAAAATTTTCATCATCATGTTGAAGTGACTTTCCTAAGGTCCCAGACTCAGTTACATATGTTACTATTAAAATACAAGATTGCAATACTGAATTGCACTTCCACTGCTCTTATCAAAGCATAGCTTTAGAACTGAAGTAGGTTAAGTAAGCCTCCTGCTCAAGGAGGGCCTAAGGTTTCACCTTGGTAGAAGTGGCTCAGAGCACCTTGTGAAAGAGACTCGGAGGCAGAATCTAGACTCCAGGATAAAAAAGGCCACGATGGATTAGCATATCCGTTGATTGGTGCCCCAAAAAAGGCCATTTAAATCCTCTGTCTCCTCCCAAATATCTACTGTGCCCAAGATACTCAGCTAGGCATTACAGAGGCATGGCAAGCTGAAGAAAACACTGCTAAATACACTATAACAGAGGAGTTACAGAAGCAGTATGCTGGAGCCAGCTGCTACCAGCTTCCAGAACTAATTGCATGTGCGTCTCTTTCAAATGCCTTCATCATAGATCACATTCTTGTTGATAGGAGGATTCTTTCTTGGCTTTCGTTTCGTGGATCTCTCTGTTGATTCTTGTACCGTATTTCTGGGTTATTTTGTTTGTAAGTCCATCTTAATATTTAGTAAGGCAAGACCTTCACCCTGTGCTCCTCTTTTTTCAATTGTTTTCTTTGTTAGAATAGCAACAATTTAAAACAGATGCCTGTAATAATCTCTTCTTCATAGAGTAATATATGATGGAAAACAAATTTACCATCCTTACATATCGTTTGAGAAGCAAAAAGAAGGATCTCTATTACATTAGGAATGAGTCTAAACCAAAGGGCCAACAGAGGCCCATATTCTTAATAGTTTCATCAGTGTCATAAATGACATATAGTTGTAACATGACCACCATGTAATGCATTCTTATAATATGCCAGGTAGGGTGCTAAGTGTTTTACATGAATCATTTCACCTACCCTTACAAAAACTCTACTAGATGTTGGCACTATGGTATTATTATCCCCAATTTAACAAAGGAGTAAACATAATTACTTGCCTAAGAGCACACTGCTAAATAATAGCATAATTGGAAATGAATGAATAAATGAATGAACGATGGCTGACATTCACAAGACTGAGTCAGGAATCATCAGCACCTAGAATTCAACCAACAATTGTCCAACAATTCCCAAGCCAGGCTCATTCCAGCCTGGGCCCTTCCAAGATCCTCGGTATTGGCTACCAAGTGGATGACATGGAGGTGGTTGGACAACCTCCCTAGGAAGACTGCAAGGATACGGTTACAAGGAGAGTAGGCAGAAGAAATGCTTTTTGGACACCACTGACCTCCAAAGGGATATATCAACGTGGTATTTGAAGGCAAGTCCCAATAGCAGACAGAAGGAATGTTTAGGCCAAAAACAGTGATGGAATGGGTCTGAAGTCAGAATGAAGTACATTGCATGGTAGACTCAGTATAGCCCCAGCCCACACTAAACAACTTGCAAGATAACTAGCTGTAGAATGGCCTTTGCAGTCACTCCCCCATATGTACATAGCAATTAATGTCAGTTACATTATCTACCCAAAAAAAACAATCTAAAACTACACATACACAAAATATTTGATTTAATTTCTATTTGGTGAGAAACAAAGTAAGCCTCACAAAATGATTAATGTAGGACCTGTAATACTTGCTTATTAATCTTTTTGCTATAATGTCTCATTATGTGGCAGACAGCATTTAGTCAGAAGTCACATAAACCTCTGATTCCTGGAGCAAAGTCAAACATCTTCCAATTCTACTTGTTAGACAAACATTGCAGATGTTAATGCTTTTGGGAAACTGTGTGGTTAGAAGTTTCCATAACTGCCTTAATGGATGATTTGCCACCCATGGGCTCTCACAGATAACAAAAAGTGAGCTTTTACATAATTCAATTCCACAAACACTTAGCAAATGTTTATTGTGTGCAACAACCTATATAAGGTCCAGAAAATAAACAAAGGTGAATAATATCATCCAATTATTTCTTAAACCAGAAAAGAAATGGTCCCTTACCTCCAGGAATTCACAAATTAGTGATAGCTAAATGCATAATACAAATACAAAATAAGTAACGACTGTTTAAGGTAAAATACATGGGAAGTAAATTCTGTAGACATATATTGTTATTTCCTTCTACTTTTCGCCATAGAATAGATGAATGAATTTAAACATACGCTATTACTGATATTAATAGCTAAAATATTTATACCTACCATGGACCAAACACTGCTCTAAGTTCAAGAATGTACTATCTCATTTAATCCTTATAACAAATGACAACCCTACGAGATGAATAAAGAGATACAGAGGAGGAAAGCAAATAACTGGCCCAAGATCACTTACTTGGCAATATAGATTTTTATGTTATTCATTTCTATCTTTTCTACTAAGACTTTTATAAACACAAGAAGGGTGGGTGAGTACAGGGATTGGAAATAGCACAGTTTTGGGAATGATGTGAAACAAGAATGAGAAAGGTCTATTCAAGACTTGTAGCCAAACATAATGTTAATACACGGAGAAAATTAAGATATATTGCAAGCAAATGGTTCAACCAAATGTTGCAAAGTTTTTAAGGGATCAAGCCCCTCTGGAGCAGTGACTGTGACCCTGGGTAGGCAAACCTTTGATATGCAAAGCTTACTAGGAGTACCCAATATGGTTTTAAAGGGTTCAATTTCCAGATTTCCAACTTTCAAATGTACTCTTTCTTGAATTGACCTGCTTGAGAAAGCAAGCCCCCGGGTGTTCTCTTTTCTCAACTCTTCTTTCACAATAGTCCTGCTGTCACATTATGAAAATAGGGAATCTCTCGACCATCCCAAATTCGACAGTGCATTATTCCTGGGACACCAGAGTGGGTTGTGTTTTGGTGTTGTGTTGGTGTTAGGAAAGCAAATGGCTGCGATGACTGGGTAGATCTTTGTGCAAATCAGTTCCTAACGTTTTGCCTTCAAGAAAATTGAAGGCAGACCCAACAATTTATCAGCTGCTAGATTACTAAAAGTAATTTCTGATGATTAGAATGTTATGTGATTTTTCAGCATATAACTCTCAGAAAAACTTCAAAGAACTCAATGACATTATTAAAACTCCTTTCATTTGAATCTGCTTATGTACATGAATAGGGTTTCTCCACACTTGCATCTATAAAAATAAAAAATGGGCTAGGAATTTATGCCAAAACCTATTTATTCTCACCAAAAATTATTAGTCATCCACAAATAAATGGACCAATTGAAAAGAAAGGCTTGGATTATATTATTAGGAGATGGATTTCATATAAATTTTTAATTTTGTGCTTACAAAGCATTTATCGCAATTTGTAATGCATCTATGTGTTTCCATGCAACATGACACCTTTTGTCATCTCTACCTGTCATATCCCAGGGTTTCTGGATAAATTCCACACTGCCCCACAGGAAAAAGCTGTGCAGGAAAACTTATAAGCCAAGAGAGCAAAATCATGTGGTTCATCACCCTCTGCTCATCTTGCAGAAAGGCATCTCAGCACCCCCTGCTGCTTTCCCTTACCAGGGACATAAAAGGATTACTGGGGATCTAGGGGTCTGGATTTGCAGTGCCAGCTCTTTCTAGGAGTTGTCTGAGAAAGCCAGCTGCCAGAGTCAGGGCACTTTGGGGCACTGTGGTATAGACTGAAATATGTATCCTCTCAAAAAAACATGTTCTTAATTGTAATCATCGCTCCTGTGTGTGTGAACCCATTTATAAATAGGACCTTTAGAAGACTTTATTTTCAGGTAAGGTGTGGACCATTTGAATGAGAGTTGGCCTTAGCCTGTATTACTAAGCCAGAGAAATTCGGACGCAGCCAATTGGAGGAGCCAGAAGCTGAGAAGTGAGTGGAAACCGGAAGAGCAGACAGAAGGAGACAGAGAATGCCATGCGATGGAGGCAGAAATGCTGGCCAAGGAACCCCAATGATGGTGGTAAGCCAGCACCAGAACACCACAGGCTCTCAGGAGAAAGCACGGCCTCGCTGACTCCTTGATTTGGGAAATCTAGCCTCCAAAACCATGAGACAATAAGTGCTTGTTATTTAAGACAACCATTGTGCAGTATTGTCGCAGCAGCCTGGAAAACCAAGACAAGCACATAGGAATATTTAGACCCCACCCTACACCTGCGAGGAAAGGATGCCACCTGTTCTGGGGAAAGCCGAATTTGAATGTAGCCTCCCCTTTTGGAGAGAGAGGGGCTAGCTGGCTTGTGTGCAGGCAGTGCAGATTCAATGTCCAGGTTTACTGTTGGGACAATCCTGCTAGCTAACAAAGTTGTTTTGGAATTTATGTACAAGTAATACTTGTGATGATAAACTGATCCAATATACATACACACATACATACATATATACACACACACATACATCACATATATTTTAAATTCTTAGAGCCTCATATGCACAGGGAATTTTACAAATTATTTAAATTGATTTATATCTGTTAGGGTGATCAATAAGAAATTGGCAGAATTAAAATTATATAATTTTAATTTAAAAATTCTGGGGAGAGAGTGAAATGAAATATTTAAGGAGAAAAAGGAGCCATGTAAAATTACCAGCAGTTAAAGAGAAGTTAATCCGTGTACCTTTTAAAATGAAAAGTGGTGGGAATCAACTCCCTAGATTATTTAGAGCCCATTGGATACATTTAAAAGAGTGAAAAAGAGTTTAATTTCAAAATGCCAATATTTAAATTTTACTTGAAATCATATGAGTCGCAACATAACTATAATCTTAAGATAATTGCTTTTTGATGGTAGAATGAAAACCTTCAAGAGGCTGCATCGCTTTTCAAAATTCCTTTAGGATGGCTGTGAATAAACAGTTTTGAAGACCTCTGCTCTAGAGGAGAAGGGAAATGGGATGGGGATGAAGGAAACTGAGCCTCCGTGAAAAGAGAGAATAGAAAGAAGCTGAAGGAGCTCTGACGAGGGTGGAGAAGGGAGAGGAAAGAGTGATGAGAGGAAAACTCGACAACCCTGGGCGTTTACAAACCCCACCACCTTCTGTACCAGTGAGTCTACCAGCCTCAGCAGCTGGTCTGGGTTCACCAAGAGGCCGAGCCGGCAGGCAGGAGCACATTAAAGTGATTCCTATGTTGTGTAGGCCTGGTCTGTCCCCTTAGAATGTCCAGTCAACAAGAGTCACTCTACGGTTACACATATTTTATTCATGCAAAGAAGTTGCTTGGTGCTTGTCTGAGAAAGAGAGATTTTACTTGCACAAGCGAAGAGATTGGAGGGCTTAGGCAGTATACTTGGTTAGTTCAAAGATATTATCTGTAAAATTCTTAAATAAACAAAAAGGGTAATTGAAACTTGGAAGCAGAAAACATTTCCCCTAAACAGTGTCTGTTCTAATGCTGCTGCTCTGTGATTGTACTATTAAACACACACACAAGCACACACACACAAACACACACACACACAAACTATGGGTTCTTGGAAATGCACGGGATCTTAGAAAATAACATATGGGGAAGGGTTGTGATAGGGATATGCTATTCTAATAACTTCTTATTAATGAAGTAATAATGAAGTATAAACTCAATCAAATTATCAGAATCTGCTGAGTATATCAAATGCAACAATACTAATTAGCTGCTATTTACTGTCAAATGGTAAACAGAAAGCAAGTCCTTTCCATTTGATGTATTTTCTATTTATACTAATATTTAAGGATTTGAAAAATCTAACATGTATAAATTATATGCTACTTTAATCTTTAACTATTGGTTTTGTTTTGTTTTGTTTTGTTTTTTGCCTGGAATCTTCTCACCCTTCCCTTGCTTTTCCCTTGGCAAACTTCTACTTAAAACTTGGGAACTAACTCGATCACAATCTTCTCTCTTATAAATCCCTTGATTTCCCCAAATTTGCTCCATCCTCTGTGTTCCCATAGCAGTTGGGTTTTCATATCTCTGTTACAAATGTGTATTATATTGTGCGGTTTTTTGTTTTGTTTTGTTTTGCTTTGCTTTTGCATATATAGGTTCTTTTTCTCACTCACTAAATTTCAGAGGGCAAAGACATACCATTTTAAATATTTGCATTTCTAGCATCTAGCACAATGGTTGGCACACCATATATATCCAGATTACTAAATGAGTGTTATTATCCAATTGATACCACATGAAATAAGCTTTAACATACACTAAGGCAACGTAACTATCATCCATGCCTCCTAAGGAAAGTCATAAAAAAATGGAAATAAGGTGCTTTAAGAATTCCCCCTCTTCTACAAAATAATTGCCTTAAGGGGGCCTCTGAAGGAATAAGCATAGCTACCTTGATTTGAAAATTGGAACGAGAGAGTTCTAAGTATTTTTTACAAAGCTTTTGTTGGTTTTCTGTTACAGGGCAAAGTACTTACTACAAGCACATCCTTGTAGATTTGGAGACGAGATTTTACGTGTTCATCCAGAAGGAGTATGTTGCGCACTGTGTGATACCTGAATGTGAGTCCAACTGTGGTATCTCTGACCTCCGTGTTTAGTTTAACTGCCCAGGCTGCCCAGGTGGATGTGCTCTTCCTCCTTTCTGACTTGTCTACGCCCCTCAAAAACCTAAAGGCCACGTTTCAGTCAGACGTAAGGAAGTCCTCGTGCTTCTCTGCTAGAGCTATTTTGGGGAAAGCAGAAATTCATTTGTTGCTTATGGTGAAAATTGAAATTTGACTACTTGCCAAATTCAAAGCCTAGCCCCTGATATCATCCTTTTTGGCCTACAAGGGTATTAGCAGCTTACCCATTCGTACAATAATTCACTGGGTGCTGCAGATTCTAACTACTTGAAAGCTCTTTAGTTTGTACTTCCACTCCGTTTCCAATGACACTCTTGTCACTATTCCAGCTCAGGCTCTCTTGATTCTCACCTGGATTACTAAGTGATATTCTAAGGGGTCCTCTTGGCTCCAGTTGGCCCTCTCTAACTCATCCTCCACATTTCTTCTAGAATGACCTTCCTAAAAGGCAATTCTGGTCAGATCTCTCCCTCCTTAAACACTCCTCAAGCTTCCCGATAGCTATCATCGTAAAGTTCAAAACCCTCAATTTGCACCTATAGTCAAGTTTCTCTCTACTTCCACCTTCAGCTTCAGCTTCTTCCAAAGCATACCCTTAGCTCAAGTTATTTAGTACTTGTGATCCTTCAAATGCACACAGATATTTTTGCAACTTGATACCCTCAAAGATGCTTTAACATTCCTAATTGAATATGTAGCTGGTCTCTTTGGATGTATTTTTTCCCTCTCTCCTCTTTGCCTTGGGCACCACATCCATTCTTGTAGTTGCAACTGTTCCCACATGTATGTCTTAGCTTACAGCTTTATACTAAGCCCAGTGTTTCATTCAACACTGATTTGGGACATGTAGCCTCCAAAACCATGAGAAAATAAATGCTTGTTAGTTAAGCCAACTCATTGTGTGGTATTTCTCATAGCAGCTTGGCAAACAAATACTTACTTTGTTCTAAGCCCTCTGGTAGATGCTAGAGATTGTTGTTGGGCAAAAATAAATAGGAACCCTGCACAGAGTTCAGTGAGATATTACAGAGTATTACAATATATAGTGACCAGTAAGCATGGAAATAAATTGGAAAATGAAGTTTTAAGAAAGGCCATAAAGATGAGAAGTGTGATGCTAAAAAGACCCATGATCAAGGGATTTGGCCTTATCCGAAGGGTCAAAGAAGGTAGTCCTGAGTAAGGGGCTCCTCGTCTGTAGTTGGAAAGCTGGGTATAAATTCAGTTGATGAAGTGGGGGAGATAGAGCATTCCATGAAGGAGAGAGAGGTTGAACGCAGGCCTGTGGTGGGAGGAAGCATGGCTAGTGTGTAAACTGCAAAGAGGTCAGTGCAGTTGAATGCAGAAAGCAACGGAACTGCAAATTGAGGCACTACAGGATATGTCGAGGGAATTTTTACACAATCCAACGAGTGATGAAAAATCACAGGTGGGTTTTAAAGGTATGAGGTGGGTAAATATGGTTCTTTTTGTCCAAGATGATGCTGGCTACACGATGGCGTAGTGATTAGAGGGGTCAGAGTGCATGTGGGTCATTCTAAATGCTACGGCAAAATATGGGTCAGGAGGTTATTAGAGTCTTGGCATTGAGGATGGAGACAAAAGGTCGGAGTAAAGAGATATTTAAAAGGCAAAATTAATATGGCTTGGTGATGGATTGGCTCTAGTGTTGAGGCAGAGAAAGTTATTAAGGAAGATTCCTAGGCTTCTGCTTTGCTTGAAAGAATTAAGTGTGATATAGTATATCTAGAAAATGGACTATTATACAGCTATGAAAATAATTTTTTCAAAGTGTGGATGCCATGAGAAATGCCTCTTAGGTCCTCAGCTGCAGCGAACATAATTGATCATTGGAACTAGCCACCACACTCTGGAACCATTCACTGCATACAGGAGGAAGGCATGTTTTCCATAGGCTGCTCCTGCCAATGAGCGAGCGTGGTAGAAATGCTAATGCAGGCCCGTTTCTGAGAGATGTGGGACTCCTCTGACTGGTCACTTTGGCTCAAGGACTTCCTGCTGCTCTTGCCTAACTCTTCTCAGAACTACACTGCAGTCTAAAGTGCTTACATCCAAATTTCCTTCCTTCCCTCTTTCCTTTGCTTAATTTTAGACCTGCATGGTGATCTGATGGCTCTCCCAGGCCCCGCCAGCTGCCTCCCTGATATGGTTCTTGCATGTTTCCTCGAATAAATTTCTTCCGCCTTGAATCGTGTCTTGGCAGTTGTTTAATGGAGGACCCGGGTGAACACAAGTGGTTTGGAAAGTTGGGGTGGAAGCAGGACTGGCCCCACCTACAATCACTCTTGATGACCCACTGGGTGGGGGGAATGGTTTGCTTCCCTTCCCCGCTATGCTGTGCTCTGCAGGGCTGGAGTTGTGGTCCTCAAAAGGGACAAAACAGAGGTCCCAGTGGTCTGTAAGTTATGGCTGCATTTTGGCCCAGGAACCAGCAGATGAGAAGGGAAGACGGTGGGGAGTGGGGAGGGGGCAGAAACTGACCGTGATCCGAGGAGGAGTTAGGACTGGCTTTTTCACAATGTGGGCCGAGAGGCATCTTCGTGAAACCCAGGTGAGGCACTCGAGTGCCCCCTGTGCCTACTGTAACTCTGAACACACGACGTGCAGCTCCCCCAGCTTGAGCAGGCACAACTACCACGGGCTCAGACTCTTCAGGAATGAAAACTGGGTCACACCACCCAAAGTATGCTACAATGATTTGACAAGGTGAGAGCCAACAGTGAGAAGAATCGAGAATGAACAGTGGGAGAGGGAGAAGACGAGGGTCAGCTGTGGCCCTGAAATCAATCCCAGCAACAGGATTATTCACTCATCCCACTAACCTCCCTCTTTTAAGATTCCATGAGGAAGAGAGGCCCACAGGAACCACGCAGGCTCTGCTCCCTGAATGGTGTGGAGAAGCCGATGTGTGGGAGCTTGGTTGAGCGCTGGCCCCAGCTGCTGCCCTCTGAAATCTATCACCACATTCACCGTGAGGCCACTCTTCAATGGGCCACGAGTGTGGCAGACAACTAAGGCAGCCCCATTCCCGGGAGACACAGGGATTCTCAGACAGCAAAAGGCTCCCTGGCTGCCTTGTCAAACTCCCCTTGGAACTTCAGTGCGGTCCAAGGCATTTCCACCCAACTTCCTTCCTCCCTCTCTTGTTCATTGATGCCAGACCGGCCTCCCAGCCTGAGATTTCTCCCAGCCTCACCAGGCTCCCTCACAGGGCAACTCTCCTCACACATCGCTCGTGCGTTTAATCCTCTCTTGGCATCTGCTTCTCTGAGGACATAGATTAACTCACACAGGCTTTATAATGATACTGGGAAAGAATCATAATGTAATGTTTAGTAAAAAACAGGATATGAAACATTAGGTAGTGTGTGATAACATGTGAATTAAAATGCAAAGATTGAAAGAAGCAAACTGGCAATTAATTTTAGCAGCTGGAGGCAAATTAACACCTTTCTATTAAACTGTAAACACGCAATTCAGGGAAATAATTTGAATAAAGCTAAGCAAGTCATATAAGCCTCTGAGGAAGAGTACTAGCCTGAAGTCTGTGGTGATCAGATGTTACAAATTTTAAAGGTGACAGCAAACAACATTTTCTGAGG
>JAQZBX010104938.1:0-10901 GCA_029593785.1 Cabassous unicinctus
AAAGAAGCAAAGAATCCCAGGATGTAGGACAATGAATACCATTGTAGGCTGAATGATTTCAAAGGGAGGGAAAGAGATGGGAACTAGTTTGAGGTGCACAGGAGGTTAAGAAGTGGGTTGTTGTGGCAGTTTGATATTATTAATGATGTCCAAAAATGAGAAGGATTATGTTTGTAAACTGGTCTGTTCCCCTGGGTGTGATACCCTTTGACTGTATTTAATTCAAAAGTTTTAAGTTTACTTGATTAAATCAGTTTAGGGCTTTTGATTCAACCATGTCAGTAGGGCATGACTTAGGGTTGAATCCCCACCCCCTTGGTGGGCTGATACAAACGGACACTCACTCAAGAAGACACAGGAAGAGAGAGCTCCAGATACAGCAGAGGACAGAATTTTTGATACTGCAGCCCTGGGAAGAAACAAGCCCTATGCCAGCCTGTAGCTGAAAGAGAGGAAGGTTGAACCCTCACAGATATTGGCAGCCATCTTTGGTGAGAAAGAAGCCTTGAGTTGGACTTTTAGGGACTTGTAACTATAAGCTTTTACCCCAAATAAATACCCTTTATAAAAGCCAACAGATTTCTGTACTTTGCCTCAGCACCCCTTTGGCTGACTAATAGAGCTGTGTTTGGTGTGTTTCCTCATCATGAGAAAGAGTTAAGCATATTTATATACTGAGAGGAAAGCCCTATTGAAAAGGGAAAGATAAAAGAAAGGAGAGAATCCACTCACTGAGGAAGTGATGGGGAGGAGATCTGGAATAATCTTAATCAGGAAGAGGGACACTTCTCTAATCAGGAAGGAAGGAAGGATGGGTATTAATAGAGATATGGACAGATTTTCAAAAATCATACCAAAAAACTTAAAAATCAGATAATCACTTATTCATTTAAATATACTGTAAAGGTACAGTTAAGTGACTATGGTTATGAAGCCCATAATATATTTATTTTAAATGATGCTTATGAATAAACAATACGACATAATAATAGATGAAGAAAGTAGGTCACAAAATTGAAACATAGGGAGCGGATGTGGCTCAAGCAGTTGAGCACTCGCCTCCCACACGGGAGGTCCTGGGTTCGGTTCCCAGTGCCTCCTGAAGAAAAACAAAACAAAACAAAAAAAAATTGAATACATAGAACTTGTTTATAAATATATATAATCCACATATAGAAAAGAGATTTGAAAGATATATCAAACGTTAACAATGGTTTTATTTGGGTGTAGGACTAAGGATAATGCTTTGCTTCTATTTTTAATTTTCAGAAAATTTAGTAAGTATACATTAACTTATTTTAAAAGTAACAATTTAAGCAGTCCTCCACATATATGGAAAAATAGTCCTTCATTTGGGCTAAAATTTTAAAAATTTAGAAATTGAGAGTTAAATAATATAGTCATGTTTTTACATTTGAAGTACAGGAATAAAAGATATCAGAATTTGATCATACTCAGGAGTTTTCCCCATTGACCTGAGTAAGACAATTTTACATTTGTCTTTAGGGTTAGAATGGAATACACAAGACCATCTGGCTTAACCTCTTTCCAGGGCAACAATCTTCTCCACAGCAACTACAGTCAGTCATCCTGTGCTTAGACACCTCCCAGGAAAGGTTAAGACAGAGTGCAGCAAGAGCACAAATGAGAAATAACCTAGCCCAGACTCACTTCTTTCACAGAATTCCAGAATGCCATTGTCCCTCTAAAAGAGGGTACCCAGAGCGCCACATCCGGACTGACCCATACGGACACAATGGGACTATTACCTCCTTCTCTTTACTTCAATTAATGCAACCTATGACTGATTAATGCCATTCTGGATGACAGCCACGGCCACTCGGTAGTCCAGTGAAACAGGGCTGGGGGGAGGGTCCATTTCTCCATTTGTAAGGAAGGACACTGGTGTTAAGGAGAAAAAATACCATGCCTTCCAGTGCTTTGGCAAAGCCTCAGATGTGAGGCCTTTTGGCCAAGCAACTGCAAATTCATATTGTTGGAGCATTTGTTGTCCCTGGGGTTTGCAGCTCTCTATAAGTTTGCTGTAGCTGAACCAAGAAAGAAGGTATATGTAGATTTCTACTCAAACTATGATTCCATGAAAGATTTTGAGGAGATGAGGAAGGCTGGTATATTTCTGAGTGCAAAGGGATTTTGGAACATAAAGAATTTCTTTGGATTGAGTACCCTGGGTGTTTGTCACTGACCTGTCTATGCTTCTGAATTATGTAACTTGACTATGTGGGTTAAGGAATAATTTATCTTGATAAATAAATTAATAAATACTATGGACGAAAGAAAAAACAAAAAATAGGGCTGGGGGGAAGTGGAAGGGGCAAAAGGAAAGGTCGAAGAGGAGCTATCTGAGTTAGCTACTCCACAATAGCAAAAATGTCCCCAAGTATCCATAATTCATCTTTAGAACTACTGACTTCAAATATCTACCTCAATTAAATAAACAAATTGTAATCTGGTTTCTCTACAATGGCTATAAAATTAATCAGAGAAAAAAATAAAATCATTGCTTCCTTTAAAATGCACCAGGTATGGAAAAATTTCCAAGCTATACTGTTAAGAGAAAAAAACACTAAGATACAGAATAGTATATATAAAGCATGCTAGCAAAAATAAAATTGGTGTATATGCTTACATGTACATGGACATCTCCAGAAGGATCCATAGGAAACTGCCAACAGAGGCTGCTGCTGAGGAGGGGGAATTAAGGAATGGGGATGGAAGGGAAATTTTAATTTCCCTAATTATCCCTTTGAAATTTTGAACAACTTTTCTATATGAGTGTGTGCATGTGTGTGCATCACCTATTCAAATAAATGAATAAATAATTCTATAATTATCCTAAACTGTAAAAGAAAGGTATTAAAGTTAAGACCAAAAAAATGTCCAAAATATTCACTTACTGTTTCATATATTCATATAATGTATTCATACACACACACTCAATGTGTCATATACTATAGCAAGGTTTGGAAAGAATGTACTCTTGCAAGAAAAAAATTAATCAAATTGAATCATAACAAAAAAGTAATAAACGTCTTAAATATATATATATATATATATATATACCCTTTTACCAAGCAATCCTACCTCCAGGAACTTTTCCTAAGGAAATAATTGGACAAAGATATATATAAAAAAAGAACGCACTAGGTTTTTATCTAAGTATTGCTTACAATAGCATGAAATTAGAAGTATCATAAATATCCAGTAGAATAAATTGTTTACATTCAGAAAAGGGAATACCATTTAGGATTAATACGACTTAGAGCTATCTTAACTGCCATGAAAGAACGTCCAAGATACAAATACATTTTTAAGTTACAAAGCAGTATATAACTATAAATATAAACATATACATACACATGCTAGTGCCATTTTTGTTAAAAACATACATTTATATTTATGTATGTACTCATTTATATTGGAGAGCATCTAGAAGGATATATATTATTGAAGCTGCCTTTTTAGTGCTTTTAATTTTGCTCAGTTTGCTTTATTGGTTTTTCCTAGTTTTTCTATAATGATTGTGTTTTACTTACACAAATAATGAGGCTGACATTTATTGAGCATTATGCTATATGCTAAGCACTATTCGAAGCATTTTTTGCATATTAACTCACCTAATCCTTCCAACAACTCTGTGAGCTCAGGACTATTATTATCCACATTTTGCAGATGAGTAACAGAGACACAGAGAAGTTAAAAAGCTTCTCCAAAATCATACAGCTAACAAGCGGTGAAGCCAGATTCAAATCGAGGCAGACTGGCTCCAGTGCCCACATTTTTAACACATTTTTTGTGCTGCAAAACTGCCTCCCAAAGTGAAAAATGCAAGTTGCAAAAACAGTATGTATAGGAGAAAAGGCTTAAAAGGACATTATTGGGACACAGAAAAACTTGGAATGTAGAATGTAAGCTTTATATCAACATTAAATTTCTTGAACTTGATAATGCATGTAAGGTGATTACATAAGAGAATACCCTTGTTCATAGGAAATGTACATGAAAGTATTATGTGTTCAAGGAGTATGATGTGTGTAATCTGGTCTCAAATGTTGGAAGGAAGGATGGAAGGGAGGGAGGGAGAGAGGGAGGAAGGGAGGAAGGAGGGCAAAGATGGCAAAATATTAAAATTCATGGATCTGGGTATCTGGGGTGGGGGTAGGGGTGTGTTAAGAGTTCCTTGTTTGGGGTTTGTATTATTTTTGAACTTGTCCTGTAATCTGAAATTATTTAAAAATAAAGATTAAAAACAAAACAAAACAATATGTATAGTATAGTACCATTTTTATGTATATATTTTTTAAAATCTAGATGCTGGAATTATAGTTTGATCTAGGTAATATATTTCTGTAAGGTTTAACTTTTTATTAAAAATATGGCAAAGAGCAAAAATTAAAGTAACATTACCCTTTTTCTCTTTTGTTGCTATGGAGCAATGTAGAAACCAGATCTAGAGTTTCTAACATGCCTTGCAGTACTTTTGTGTTATTTTTCTTTTTGAGGTGTCAGGTGCTGGGGACTGAACCCGGGACCTTGTACGTGGGAAGCTGGCATTCAATCACTGAGCCACATTGGCTTCCCTGAATTGTTTTGTTTTTGTTTTTGTTTTTCATTTGTTTGGCTTGTTGTTTCTTTTTGTTTTTTTTTCAGGAGGCAGGGGAACCGAACCAGGGACCTCCGATGTAGGAGGTGGGAGCTCAACTGCTTGAGCCACAGCTGTTCCCAACTTTTCACTTTGAATCAATGCTAATGCTATTATCTTAAGGAGGAACACATATTCTGAAAACTTATCTAATGGAGTCTCAAGAGATCCCAGGTCCCCAAAAGAAACAGCAGAGAACTTGTTACTGCAGAACTCGGTGCAGAAATGGCCAGAGTGGGTGAAAAACCACCAGGGAGGGTTAGGACCTGCAAAGCTTCTACCATAAAGTCAGAGTTTATAAAAGTCTGCTGGGCATTCTTTTTTTTTTTTTCCTTTTTTTCTAATTTAACCTCCCTCTATCTGCTTGGAGATTTTCCTGCTTTATCAACCTTTATACAACTGCATCCTTTTAGGGGTATGGCCTCAAGAATTAAGGGGAAATTTATATATCTAATCTGGTTGGGGTATCCCTATTTGTCACCTCTGGGAAACTACTGCTCCTGTGGTTATATAAAAACTTGGAAGCCAGCTCTCCCTAGGGGGCCTTGCCCTGCCCCTAGGCAGACAGACTAAAGCTGGTAGGCTAGGCTCACTTGACTATTCCTTCTAATCTCTGGAACTCCCAACGCTGCTGTGGGGCTGTCACAGGGGCAGGCCATTCCAAGGCGGATGCCTCAGGAGACTCAGTTGCTCACTGACCTGGGGCAGAAGCCATAATAAACTAAAACCTCAGGAACCTCAAGAGTCACAGCCAGTGGCCACAGACTCTAGAGACAGAGTTTCCTGGATAGTCTCCTTGAGGTATGGGATAGGAAAAGACTTTAGAAAATTTCACTCAAATTGGGGAGATGAACTGAAGTAGCACTAAGGTATCCCTTCAGGCTTATAGGAGTTCTGCCAGCCTCCCTGATTTGAACATCCTGAACCCAAAATGAAAACTGCATTCCCAGCCTCCTATTCTGCAGGCCAGAACCAGAGAGGCAATTATGTTACTGTACTTTCTTCAGGTTACACTGGGGTCTCTGCATGTTCCTGGTCAACATTATTTTTAAGACTGTAAGAGTTTTATCAGACCCCTTCCCATGTTCTTTTTCCCCCCTCTTTTCTTTTCCTTTTAATTTTTCTTTTAATTTATTATTGCAGCATCTCCTTTGATCTACCCCTACAAAGAGCTAGGAATTCAAAAAAGTTAGAAATTCCAAAGTGGAATCTGAATATTTATCCTCACTTATTCAGGGTTTCTTAAACAAATGTACAGATGTGTAAACCATGCACATTTTCACACAGTCTCACAAGCACACACACACACAAAGAGAAACAACAGAGAAGCCACCCCACCCCATAATTTATATTTAAAGGTAATAGGGTCCCCTATATATTCTGTGTAACATTTATGTAATCTAAGTATCTTTTAAAAAATAAAAAAAAAATTATTTAAAAGAAAAAAATAAAAATGTTAAAACACACACACAAATAAAATAAAAATAAAGGTAATAGGCATACTGCCACCAGTTCTTGGCAAAAGCATCAAGGCAAAAACCAGGTACATATGCTATAGTCTCCCACAAATTCTCTCTCCTCCATGCCCTGACTACTACAAAGGTACAGAGGGCCAAGAATTCTCCAGCCCTAATTATTACAAACAATCAAACAAAATGAAAGGGACCCATCACCTGCCCCAGTCAAAGAAAATAGATGAATCCTAGGAATCTCAACCTAGTGAAGAAATAAATTAGTTGGCAAAGGATCTCACAGTATCCCTAAAACATTTCATCATCTTGCCCTGCCTTCAAGTGAAGGAAGAGTTCTGGGAAAAAAAGAAATAGAGTAGTATAAAACTGAATTACGAATGCAGAAACCTGAGTCCTAGTTCTAGCTCTATCACTGGCCAAACAGCCTTAGGCAAGTTTTTACTTAACCTCTCTGGGTCTCAGTTCCCTCACCCAACATGAAATGAAGCATTCTAGACTATACAAGTTCTAAGGTACTCTACTAGTTCTACGATTTTAAGACTCAGTATATAAAACAAAAATAGGTAATTTAGGGGGTGATTATTAGGAAAGATTCCCTGGCTTTACCTTGCTCTTCTTAGGCAAATCCCCTGACTTTTTTTTTTTTTTTTTTTTTTTAAAGTAAAAGGTCTTTTTAATTTAAGCAGTAGAATCCCTAGCATGAAATCACTTCCTCTCTTAGGACTATTTCCTCACTAGTGCCCTCTAACATTCTGTTTAATTTCAGAATGCTATCATCCATACTAGATTTACCACAGGGGATTTTTAAAATTAGGCTCCTTTAGTACATTTTCATTCTTCAAAACTCATCAAATGCCTAAAGTGAGACCCAGCAGGCCTCAAAGGCCAGCAATGACCTCTCACTTGGTCACTGCAACCAAGCACTATTTATGTGGCTATCTTAAGCCTTAACCCTCCATGCCACTGGAAACATGTAAAAGAAACAGAAAACATAATGCTTATCTTCAAACAACTAACACAACTAACACAAGGCTTGAGCCCAGTGAGAATACGAGATTTTAAAAAATAAATAAATAAAAAGACATAAAATTTAGTAAGGAACTTGCCAAGTAAAAGTTAGTAGTCGGTATGGGTTACTCATGAAGAACTTTCTGCAGAAAGGAGTTTTAAGAATCAGGTTTTCAAGGGTAGAAAGAACCCCGATTGGCAGAGAAGAGGGTTGAGGCCTGGACTGCGATCCTGAATCAAGGTTCTTTACCTTCCAAGTGTTGGGGGGCAGGTTCCCTGTTCACAAGGCTCCAACCCCCTGATGCATCCACTTAGTGCCCCTCAGAAGATGCTCACAGTAACCCATCTTGCTGGCTATTCTCCGACTGAGTCTTCCTTTCTAGTGACAAGCTCCATTTCCGAGGGGGTGGATGTGATGTCACAATCAGGAGCACTCTATTAATAGGAACAAGGAAGAGAAAGGTGAGTCAGGGGAACCGCCTCCACGGCAGACTAGGGTCGGGCAGTTCATTGGGGAGGATGAAACAACTGCATTAAGACTCCAGGGTTCAGTGCTAGGCATACAGTATTACCCTCTAAGGAAGGGGACCACACTTGTGGTTCAGTAGATTCAAACATAACTGGGAGGGGGAGAGAAAGAGACAAGAAGAAAGGAAAAGAAAAGGGGCTGTTTGAGATAGAAAAAGAATATTTTATTCAGTGCACATGGCTACAAGTAATGCCAATAATTCCCAATCTGTGGCTACTCATCATAATACCTTACGCATTCAGTATGATGCTTTAATGTTCCCAAAGTGCTTTCACATAAATTATTTCATGTAAAAAGAATTGTTCCTACCTTCCAACTGAAAGTACTATTCTCACTAGAATATGCTTAAGAATGTTGGTACAGGTGAAATTCTACTTCCCAAGTCAAGATATGTTTCCGAAGGGATCAAGCTTTTAAAAAAAAAAAAAAAAGGCAATGAATCAGGAAATTATTCCAAGGTGGGCAACTAGAGAGACTAGAGAGCAGTATAATGAGACTGACCAGACTAGAAGGTGGGAACCAAGGAGAGGAAGGCAAGGCTTCAGATAAAGGATGCTGAGAGATCTGTTCAAGTATACATAGCGGGGATGGGGTGGGTAGCAAATACTAAAACTCCTTTTCTCAACATCATGTTTATTGATAATTTAAGGGTCATGTTGGGAAAGAATAGGATGATTATTATTATACAAAAAACAGAGACCATTTCATCTTCTGAGCCTGGTACATATACTCATACTTTATGCTCATCAGCAACATGTTTAGTGTGTTATTTCTAAATTAATCAGAGAGAAAGAAGGCAATGCCCTACATACTTTCTCTTCCCTATGGTTAGGGAGGGGGGTGGGGTTTGATATGCTTCTCCTGACTACTCCTTCCTCACCTATCCATAATACAGAGGGAGTATAATGCTTCTTTCATTTTGACAAAATGAATTTCCCTATTTCCCAACAGCCTGGCTCATGCACTGATATATTAGAAAATACTTTCCAGGGAAGCGGGTGTGGCTCAGTGGATAGAGCCCCCGTTTACCATATGGGAGGCCTGGGTTCCTGTCCGGAGGCCTCCTTGTGAGGGCACGCTGGCCTGAGCGGTGCGGTGGGCTGATGCAGCAACCTCACAGGCAGGAAGCGGGTGTGGCGCAATGGATAGAGCACCCGTTTACCATATGAGAGGCCCCGGGTTCACTTCCCAGTGCCTCCTTGTGAGGGCAGGCGGGCTCGCCCAGCGCCGTGGGCTGATTCGGCAAGACCTCACAGCAAGGGGGAGATAAGCAGACACAGAGAAGACACGCAGCGAATGGACACAGCAGCACAAGCAGCAAGGGGGGGATAAATAAAATAAAATAAATCTTAAAAAAAAAAAAAACTTTCCAGAACCAGTGCTGTTGGCTATGCTCAGTCTCCTTCTAGTGACAAATTCCAGACTCAGAAAGCAAACAGTTGCCAATGGGAAACTGGGAAAACCAACCACTTTGTATCACCCCTTCGATGCCCCCTTAGCCAGAACAAAACAGGATTTTTCAACTGACAGGAGGGCCAAAAGTCAGGAGACTTGGGTTCTGTTCCTAGCTCTTCCACCACCTAACTGCCTGCCTTTATTATCCCTTCTGTAGTTCACTTTCAACTGTCAAGTTGGAAAAAATGACACCTGCTTTATCTTTTATTATGTTGACCTGAAAACCAAATGAGATAATAAACATGAAAGCATCCTGAATACCGCTATCCGCAAGTAAGGTATTATTTGTAACAAAAGAATGCAAAATAAATTTAGAGTATTGCAGGCCAGAGAGGAAATGCTTGAAAGAAGCCTGTTACTTTACTGGGAACCAGGCCCAGACACAAGGTCAGCTGAACACACAGGGTAGTAACATTTTTACATCACTCAGATTCCCTACCACTAGTTCACCTCCATTCCAATTTAGGGAAGAATTAGTCAGCCATCAACACTATCAGCCTCTTGCCCTATTGTCAGACTCTAATACCACCTACCAAGCAGACATAAGACTAACAGTCCAGTCCCCAAGAGCAGTGGCTCAGTGGCCTCATTAGCAACCACATTTGCTATTAGGTGGATTGAAGTCAGCTGCTGGATGGAGAAGGTGTCTACCAATTTCTCAGGCAAAACACCCCCCATCCCTCTTGGCTTTCTCCTCCTTCCCTGGCCCCCTTCTCCCCACTCCCCAACTTCTCCTGCTTCCCTCTTTGGGGGAAGGCTTTCCGGTGTTTGAAGCCTTCGAAGAGGGCCTGGCTGCAAACCGACCGGCAGGGATGTAAAGAATGTGAGATTCCTTCATGGAGGGGTAGGAGGGGAAAAGGACAGGGGAAGGAATGAAGGAGGAGGACAAGGCTGAGAGCTACCAAAGACAAGGCATGGGAGAGGAGCCAAACTATGGCGCTTCGAGGGCGGGGGTTCAGGTTCAGCCGCCCCTGCCCAGGCTAGACCCCGGAATGTTCCCTTCCTCTCCCCCAGGCCCGTCAATCACTGCCCATTTAATACCACGCTGTTCTCTCAGACCCCTTCTTCCCTGTGCTCCAGCCAGTCCAAGCCCCCTATCGCACTTAAGGCTCCCCTATTCCAACAGATCCGCTCCCAACAATTGACCCTCCAGTGCACCTTCTCGTCTCCTGACTCGTCCCCAATGCTACCCCTCTCACATATTTTTTAATCTCTACTCCTATCCCTTCTCCTGACAGACTCCCCACCCTCCCATATCTCAAATCTTTCGCTCCAACCCCCCCAGAATATCGCCCCCCTGCCCTCCCACACCCTCTTTTAGGTAGGAGCCCGCGCAGGCGCAATACCCACCGCCTTGGACGTGGTCCGGACACGGCCCGGCTGGAGCTGAGGCCGCAGGGCCACGGGCTAGCCCGGGTCGGGAGGTCCCAGCCTTTCCCGGGAGGGCAGGGGAAGGGGAAGGAGAAGGAGGGGGAAGAAGGCCACTTGTCGCCGTCCAAGACGGACCCTTTCCCCCGCCCACCGCTGCTACGCAACCCAGCGGAAGCTCGTCACCAAACTCCGCCTCTTTGTTTAACTCAGACATAAACCGAGACGCCATTAGCCGCCAACGAGGAGGGACGGAGGCTAGCCAGGCCTCCGCTCTAGGCCGGAAGTCCTTATGGGCCTAACGAGGATCATTTGTGAGGGAGAACTCTATGTTCTTCCCAGTGTGACCACCAGGGGCCGAACCGGGGTGGGGAGGGGCGGACGCCCCTGGGGGGCGAGACCTGGC
>JAQZBX010104939.1:0-10902 GCA_029593785.1 Cabassous unicinctus
AAAAAAAAAAAAAAGAATCATTACCATATCTCAGCTGTCCTGGGGTAGGTGGTGGAGCTTCCAATTTTTCTGAAGGGGGAAAAAGGGTGTGGGGTAATAATTAGTTTTATAGTATTATCATTTTTATTATAACGACAATTTACAAAGCAGATTTACAAAGTGGGAGAATACTAGAGTTTATTCATGAATTAGGTAAATGGATCAAAGTTATCCATACAAAAAATAGTGTGGCTTAAATTACAAGGCCTAAAAACAAAACTAAACTTTTATTACAAGCATAAGTTGGACTAAATTATTTAGTTTTTGGTAAGTCCTTGCATCTATATAACAAGATTGTATGCATGAGTAACAGTAGAAAAATTCCAGAACTGACATCTTCAGAAATATTGTTCAAAACAGAAACCCTAGATGACTTTTGAAATATATCTATGAATATACATTATAGATAGCAGAAAAAGGAATATTTGAATAGATCTAGATGTCCTTTAAGAACAGTAAATTAATAAAATAATACATTAATAATAAAAATCATAATAAGCACCTTGTTACAATAATGACTTTCCTGGAATGTGTTGTGATCCTAAATCTCCCTTGATAGTATATTGCGTATTTCAATTTTTAAAATGTATACTATTGGATAATAGAGATTAAAGCATCTTTATTATCCACAATAGAACAACCAAAACAGGTAGGATGGTAATTAAAATCCCAAGTAACAAAAGAAAATATATTATTTCTAATACATGTCATAATTACAGTTTTTCCAAGTATAAGTCATAGTATTTTAAAGCACCATTCATCCTATTTAAAAAAAAAAACAATTATTACAAGGCAGCAACCTACCTAGTCTCATAACAATAACCATCTCACCATTTGTATAAGAGTAAACTATGGTAAAATGGTAGAGAATTCTCTTTTTTAACCTCACCCAATCTAACAGAATCCCTCAGGATCACTCTGCTCCAAAGAATTAGTACAACCAGACTGTCCAAAGAAACACATTAAAATGGATACAAATTCTCTATTTATAATTTAAGACAACATAAGAACCAAAAATTTTAGGCAAAAAAACTTAAAAGCAAATAAATCTCCACTGATAAGCTATACTAAAAAAAGAAAAAACAAAACAAAACAGTATGGTCCATATTTGTGATGGATATTTTACTTAAAAAGCATATAGTATCATAATGGCTATACAATAAGAAATACACTAAAATCTAGAGTTTAATCAACTATCATATTATTTAGAAAGTTCTAAGAATGCAAGTTATTTTTTCCATTTAGATGAGTTAAGAAAGTGATATTAGTCTTTGTATAATTGCACATTTGATTAAAATAAGTTTCACATTCTCCATTATTTGACTAGATCTATCACATCAAAATCTACTTTGAAAGCATGCAAATGGTTTTCCAAAATTTTAACAGGGAATATGTTACCACTCCACTCCAAAGAGTTTTCTGGTGAAGTAAAGATGCAAAAGCGATTACAAACCAGCACTATTTGTTAGCTGCATTACTCTCATCACCACTACAGTTCTAACATTGTGAGGAGGAATCCTTGTCAGTTGACTGGAACATCTTGAAATACCTAAAAATTCAATAAGCAGGACCTTCCCAATAGAATGAGAGTATACAGAGTCCTTGCTTTTACTTCTTCAAACCCTCTAAACATTGAAAAAATATTTAAAATATACTACAATCCCTAAGAAAAAAGGATAAGGCTAAATGGATAATGGATAGTAGCAAAGAGAAAAATTTCAAATAATGTAATCAGTATTCATAATCTTTCTTTTCTACTACACATAAGGATTGAAAAATTAAAGGTAATGAATTAAAAAAAAAAAAAGAGAGAGAGAAAAATATAAAGTAAAGGAGAAGAGTAGGGAGGAAAACCACTGGCACAGGGAAGAAAGCAAAATCAAAGCATAGATTCTGCTTCCTGCTTCACAAAGGACCTACAGTATAACAAGAGAAATCATTAAAGGAACATTTCCTAGAAAACGGAAATTTTCCTGGAAAGTATGCATCAAAATTTTTTGTCATACATATAAAAATTGATACGTTTGAGGACTCTGACACTGTAAATTATCTTCTTTACTATATAACTGAACCAAAAGATAACATATCAGAAGTGAAAACATTAGATGTATAATATACAACAGAACTCAATCTTGAAAATAAGCTCAAGGTTTCAACAAATATATACAGGTTTTAAATGCAATGGCTGCTAAAATAATCTCCCTGAAAACAATGAAGCTGAAACCCAGAAAACTTATTTTCCCCACATATATATCTTGCCCGTAAGAATTTTCTCCTGACACATGGTAAACTATACTTACATTGGAAATGTACCCTAATCTAATGTTTTATTAAGTAGCCTTTGGAATTAGAAAAACCAGTTCCTTCAGTTATGGTTACATATATATGTTACCATATATTTAAATGCATGTTACTGTATATATGTATGTATATGTGTGTGTACATGTGTATGTGTATATGTATACATATATGGAGACTGTACTTTCTCTCTTCCATTTCTGGATATTTTAAAATAATGACTTACCCATTAAGGCTCACCACATCACATTTGTCTATCTTTTTCAGCTGAAAGAAATTCTGGTTCTACTGATATTGGCTGAGTAACCTATTAGGCCAATCTTCCTGCATATAACAACCATGCAACCATAGGTGGAAGGAAAAGAGGGAGAAAGGACAGACGCACTACCTGAAAGTACTGGAAAATGACCAAAAAGCAGGCTGATTCATGAGGGGAAGGGCATTAAGTGAGTTATCAGTTTGTTAAAGCTTTTAGCCTGAGGGCAGGCCCTGGGCTACAACATGCCCAATGACTAAAACTCTGATAAAAACAAAACAAAACAAAACAAAAAAACTCTGTTTTCCTGGCCTAGGTAACCAAAGGCACTAATTGGAAAGGAATCCTGAAAAGGAGAGAATCAGAAAGGAGGAGCCCTAAATTCTGTGCATGACCTTAGTTCAAATCTATGGCTGACCTCTGAAACACACATGACATGTGGGTGAAACTCCAAATATCCCAGTTAAAGTTAAAAACAAAACAAAACAAAACTGAAGTCCAAGATATAGAGATTGCAATTTGAGTCCAACCATTAATTGATTGCTAAAAAAACAAAAACAAAAAAAAAAAAAAACCTCAAACTTTTCAGAAGAATGTAAGAGAATCCAGAGTTTTTAAAACATACTAATCACAGCAATAACTGGGATACAGTCCAAAATTACTTTACAAAGAAATAGGAAAATGTGACCCATTTTCAGGAGAAAAGGCAATTGATGGAGACCAATTTTAAGATGCATCAAAGTTAGAATTAGCAGAAAATGATTTTAAAGCAGTAATTATAATGATATTCAAAGTTGTAAATGAAAATGTGTTCCAATGAATCAAAAGACAAGAAATCTCAGCAGAGAAAAAAACTATTAAAAAAAGAACCAAATGGAAGCTCTAGAACTGGAAAACTACAATATCTAGCATTTTAAAATTAACTGGATAGGTTTGAAAGCAGAATGGAGATGATAAAAGAGCTAGTGAACTTGACAACAGATCAATAAAAATGATCCAATCTGAAGATTGATGAAAGGACTGAAAAATAATGAACGAGAGTAAGGTTAATCTGCAGTAAGTAGTAGAAAGAAGGAAATAACAATAAGAGCCAAAATCAATGAAACAGAAAAAAAGCAATAGAGGATATAGACAAAGCCAAAAGATGGTATTTTGAAAAGATCAGCAAAATTAATAAACCCCTAGCTAAACTGATCAAGAAAAAAGGAATGAAAAAACACATATTACTAAAATCAGGAAGAACATCACTACAGATCCTACAGAAAGTAAAATGATAAGAGAATATTATTAATAACTTTGTGCTAACAAATTTAAAAACTTAGATGAAGTGGGAAAATTCCTTTAAAAATAAAACTTACCAAAATTGGCATAAGATGAAACAAAAAATGTGAACATCTACTAACAAAACTGAATTTGTTATCAAATGCTTTCCAGGTTCAGATGGTTTCAGTGGTGAATTCTATCATAATATTTAAAGAAGAAAAAATTCACCTCATAAACTCTTTTAAATAATACAAGATGAGAAAATACTTTCCAACTAGTTTAGTGAGCCCAGAATAATCCTAAAAACAAAACCTAAGCAAGAAATTACAAAAGAGAGAGAGAGAGAGAGAGAGAGAGAGAGAGAGAAATTGCAGGCAAATATCCCTCACGAATAGTCACAAAAATCCTTAACTGAATAACTGTTCCACCTTTCTAAAGTATAAGTATTTATTCATAATAAGTAGAGGCAAAAAATTGAAATCTAGATCTTATCTTTGTTCGATGTTTTGTTTTTTTTCCTCACTAATTGGAGGAGATCTTACTCTGAATAGGATTCCATATTTAGAATGATATAGTTTTAAGAAATAACCTGCAAGAATGTATGAGATAATACTTACATATGGGATATCTCTCCTTTTGATGCTACATATACTTAAAAGTCTTTTTTGGAGGATAAATAAGACAACACAGCTGCTACAAACTGCTAATTGGTCAAATCTTCTCATAAAATGAAAATAATTTGAAGTGGGTCTACCTCTTCCTCCTAGCTGTCCTTCAGAATTAAAAAATATCCTATCATTATATAAACAATCTTTTCCTAATACAAAATACCCCAGATATTCACCACAAATCCTAAAAAAAAACCTTGAATCTTAAATATAAGACTTTTCAAAACTTACATTTTTCCTTTGATTTACTAACCCAGGAATATTAGAGAAAAAAATAAAAAATTTTAAAGCAATTTTACTATTTTTATTAAGTGAAACTCTAATTTCTTGGAATGTCCAAAGAATGAGACATTCCGTATAGTTTTCCAATTAACTAAAGTGACCAAAAAAACTTCATAGCTTGTAAAAATACTATTTGCTAGTACCTAATTAATACTGAGTTTTTAAAAGAATATTTCTTTGATAATTCAGAATATTACAGTGTATCACAATCATCAATTTAAAGCTCAATTATTACATATTTAGGAAATATGAAACTGAGGGGGTGCTGACACATAAAAAAGAAATCAGGAGGATCAGAAGAGAACACAAATTGCGGTTTTTTTCCTGCTACTTCAGGTATTTTCAGCTATTTCAGCTACTTTGTATATTTTGTTATATAAATCAAAGTACAAATATTTTAAGTTTTATACTGTATTCACTTACAGAAAGGGAAAAATCAGTTTAGGAGGACAAAGACAAAGGAAGAAATGAGAAACAGAAAAGGTAAGAAAAATGGATGGGGAACAAATGCAGAGATTTAAAAAAAGAGAGATTTTTAAAAAAGGAAACCTTAGAGGACACACAAAGAAAGAGACTTCCTAGATTTGGGCAAATGAGTTGCTGAGATGTGTTTTTTTTCTGAGTCCTTCTACTCTGTTAGCTTTGTTCATTAGCCATCTAGTGGTCTAAACTTGAGGCCTTTAGCTCAGACTCCATTATGCAGGCAGATACCTCTTAATACATGCACAATGCTAAGCACTATGGGAAAAACAAAAATGAAGAGAAATTAACTCCAATTCCTGTGCCAGAAGTTCCCAGATTTTTGCTTAGGTCATGGTTCTAAAGGTTACCCAGGCCATGTTCTAGAAGTTTATTTTAAAATAAATTCCTGACCAATTGTTTACTTATGACTGTCTTTTTTTTTTTTTTTTAACCTAAAGTGGCATCTGGTGGGAGAGGAAAACAGCCAATTGAAGGTTCTAATAAACTGAACTCTAGAGTTAACCAGATTCTTTGTTTTTCTTATACTGGTAGGTCACCAACAATAGTTTTTCAGAAACTTTTCCTAGGACACATATTTGGGACAGTAATCCTAAAACCAAGCTTACATTACTGCAATGATCACATGACTTCTCACCATGGAAGAATAAATATTACTGTTTTAAAGCTCACTTTGCTTTAAACCTGGGAAATCCTACTAGGTTTTATCAAAATAATTATAGAAAACTTCATAATCAAAATGTGTTTGATATAAGCATATTAAAATATACTCTTCTGAACCATAGCTTAGAATAAAGTAGAAGACTCTTTAAATTGTAGTTTCAGGAATATACAGCATGCAAGTTTTAGAATAGAACCTCTGGGAACAGAGCAACTGCCTGCAGCCTAGCCATACAAACGCCTTGTGCTAGCTTTTATCTCTACTACATTCTCCTCCTCTTCAAGTCTGGCTTGGCCATTCTCTTAACTTTTTATAAGGAAATACTATAACTGACACTCAGTGCCTATTATGGAGGTAAAATAATGTACGTACTTTGGGGTATTGGATGGTAAGATAATAATTTTTTGTTCTACTGCACTAGCATAAATATAAAGATCTGGAAATATCACTCCTGTAGACATTTTAGGAGTAGCCTGGTGCAACAGCAATTAAAATCTTAATGCCAACCATTACTACACTGTTATGTGAGAGAAAGTTATACTAACAGTTTCTCTAAGAACACCAAACAATAGAACTGAAAATTAGAAAAACTTTCCAGATTTTAAATGACATACCTCTGATGATTTACCTATAAGAAACTGAACTAAAAACAACTAGGACTATAGCAACAATCGACTGCCAACAGCAAACACCATATGCATGTCCCTGGGTTTGACTTTCTCTTTCTGGCATGGGAGATGGAACTTCACAGAAAAACCTTCCAGATACTGAGTTACCATTTCCCTTCTTCAAGGGGAACTCAGGCCCCAAAGAAAACCAGAACTGTTATAAAAAGAAGTCCTCAAATTAAGCACACACATACACACACACCACATACACACATATATACAGAATTATGTCCAGTTAAGAGACGCAGATCTTTGCTACAATTGACTTTGACCTGTAGTGACAACTTCTATGGAATTGGTTTCCTTATTGATAAGTGAGGTAACATTTAGCTCAGTTTTACATGGGAAAGCACTTATATGGGTATATAAGTTATACAAAATTACAACATATACCACATCTGACTTTAATATTATTTCTCAAAAACCTAATATGTTACATATCCAAATACCCTTTTTCCTTGAAATTAGTTTTTAGTTTGACATCAGCAAAAGGTAAGTAGCACAGTTGGGAGTAAAACCCAGTTTTGCTGATACTCTGTTCTGCTATGTCTTTCATTAGATCACATTTTTTTTGCTAGACAAAGAAATTAATTTTATTTATGAAACTACCAAATCCTTACTCCACTTGAGTAAACGATTTCCTGAAAGAAGATTCCCAAAATAATTTATTCAAAATGAGAAAGATCATTTACCTTGCTGTTTTCAAAAACTAATAATATTCATATTAGTATCACTCACAACAAAGTATTGTTAAAATAAACTATACAAAAATAAACATATATATTAAAATGTAAAATATAGCCACTCCTGATAATTTATATTAACTGGGAAAGAGAGAAAGCAACATTTTTTATCTTCTATCTTTCCTCATCAAAGTTATATTTTATAACAAAAATTCACTCATTTTGAATTCTAGCTCTGCTTTCTAGTAACTTGGGCAGATGAAACTAAAACTCTGGGGAATTGGCAAACTAGACAGCACTCTTAAACACTCACAAATTTTAATAAAACACCAACTTTTACCAAGCCAACAAAATCTATGTTCCTTGTGACTCTGCCTTTCAGTCAAAATTGATACTGTAATAGGAAATGTACTGTAAACATCAACCTAGGTTAAGCAATCCATCTATTCACACACATATAATTTATATATAATATTACATACATAAAAAAGATGAGGGTGTTGTGTTTTTTCACTTATGAGGAATTTTGAAGTAAAAATTAGAAAGTAACATTTAAAATACTAAATTTCTTTGCTGTATCTAAAGGAACCTATTATGCTTTTCAACTATAAAGGTTATACAAGATTATTGAAAAAAGTTAAACAGATTCAGAAAAGCAAGAAAAGAAAAACATAAAATCACCCAGAAGTTATCAGAAATAAGAATTAACATTTTGATGTAATACCAATCTTTTTCCATAAAAATGTGTACACAAAATCATATTCTGCCTTTTTCACAAAGCATTATATAGTGAACATTTCCCATGCCTTTAAATATTTTTCAAGGTAATAATTTTACAGGTGGCATTTTATTTCATCATATAGATGTACAACAGTTTAATCTTCTATTAAATATTTGTTATTTATTCTTTTTCATATTTATGAGTAACACTAACATAAACTAATTGCACCTAAATCTTTTTGTGTTCCTCTGAAAGTTCCTTAGGTTGGATTCCTATAAGTAGCATTACTTAGTTCAAAAATAAAAAAGGCATAAATTTAAGAATTTTAAAACTTCTGCAAAATTTCTCTCAGAAAAGATATGCTAAGTTATTTCCTAACTTGCTAGATTTACATTTTTTAAACAGTACATTCTTTGAAAAATAATGTCAAGTTTTCAGAATGTAGGTAAAAATGCCATTTTAAAAAGCTACACCATTATCTCAATAGACACAGGAAAGGCATTCAACAAAACCAGCACCCTTTCTTGATTAAAAACACTCAGAAAACTAATAATAGAAGAAAACTATATCAACATGCTAAAGGTCATTGATGAAAGACCCACAGCTAACATCATACTGAATGGTGAAAGACCAAAAGCATTTAAGATAAGGAACAAGACAAGGATGCCAGCTTTCACCAATGATACTCAGTATTGTATTAGAAGTTCTTGCCAGAGCAATTAAGCAGGAAAAAGAAATAAAAGGTATCCAAATTGGAAAGGAAGAAGTAAAACTATCTCTATTTGCAGATGACATGATCTTATATGGAGGAAATACAAAGGAATCTACAAGGAAACCATTAGAACAATAAACAAGATCAATGTGACGGTTAGGCTAATGTGTCAATTCAGCCAGGTAATTTTAACAAGTTGTTTGGTCAAGCAAGCACTAGGCTAATTGTGATACAAGGACATTTACAGACTTCAGTGATCAGTGACTGAGATTTTATTGCAGAGATGGCTGATTACATCCACAATCAACGAAGGAGATTGCTATCAGCAATGAGTAACATTTTATCCAATCTGTTGAATGCCTTAAAAGGGGAAGTGATTTCAGCATTCTGAAAGAATTTTCCAGCTCAACTTCAGACAGCCAACATCTCCTGGGAACTCAGCAAGGACTTTCATCAGAGCCCCTGGTTGGTAGCTTGCCTATGGAATTTGGACTTGTGCCTCCCCACGGTCACGTGAGAAAATTTTATAAAATCTTATACTGGTTCGCGGCAACATGGCGAAACGCACCAAGAAGGTCGGAATTGTTGGTAAATACGGGACCCGTTATGGCGCCTCGCTTAGGAAGATGGTGAAGAAAATTGAAATCAGCCAGCACGCCAAGTACACTTGCTCTTTCTGTGGCAAGATCAAAATGAAGAGAAAAGCTGTGGGGATCTGGCATTGTGGTTCCTGCATGAAAACAGTAGCTGGTGGTGCCTGGACCTACACCACCACCTCTGCAGTCACAGTAAAGTCTGCCATCAGGAGACTGAAGGAATTGAAAGACCAGTAGGAGCGCCACAATTTGAACCGTCTCTAGCCTGCAATAAATGGGTTAATTTATGTAAAAAAAAAAAAAAAAAAAAATCTTATACTATTTACAGATATTTCCTATTGATTCTGTTTCCCTAGAGTACCCTGACTAATACTAATACTAATACAGTCAGCAAAGTGGCAAGATGTAAGTTTAACACATAAAAATCATTTGAATTCCTATACACTAGCAATGAACAATTTGAAGAGGAAATTTAGAAAACAATTCCATTTACAATACCATCTAAAAAAATAAAATATCTAGGAATAAAATTAACCAAGGATACAAAATATTTGTGTAACAAAAACTACACAACACTGCTTAAAGAAATTAAAGGAGACCTAAATAAATGGCAAAGCATCCCATCCATGAAATTGGGTGAGGAATGTTTTTAAGATGTCAATATTGCCCAAAGCAATATACATATTCAATGCAATCTCCATCAAAATTGCAGCAAAACTTTTGCTTTAAAAGGTTCTGTGCATTGAAGAAAATTATCAAGAAAGTAGAAAGAGAATCTACAGAATGGGAGAAAACTGTTACACACCATGTATCAGACAATGGGTTTAATATCTAGAATATATAAAGAACTTTTACAAAGCAACAACAAAAAGAAAAACAATCCAATTTTAAAAAGGGCAAAAGACTTGAATAAACATTTCTCCAAAAATATATACAAATGGTCAATTAGCATATGAAAAGATGCTCAACATCAACAGCCATTAGGAAAATGCAAATCAAAACCACAATGAAATACCACTTCACACATACAAGGCTAGTTATTATTTTAAAAACAGAAAATAACAAGTGTTGGAGAGGACGCAAAGGAATTGGAACTCTAGTGCATTGTTGGTGGAAATATAAAATGGTGTAACCACTGTGGAAAGCATTATGGCGGTCCCTCAAAAACTTAAATATAGAATTATCATGTGACCTAGCAAATCCACCTCTAGGTATATACATAAAGAAAGTGAAAATAGGGTCTCAAATAGATATGTGTATACCCATGTTTATAGCAGGATTATTCACAATAGCCAAAAGGTGGAAACAACCCAAGTGTGCATCAACAAACAAAAGAATATACAATATGTAGTACACATACACAATAGAATATTATTTGGCCATAAGAAAAAATGAAGTTATGAGACCTGCTGCAACATGAAAGAACCTTGACAAAATTATGTTCAGTGAAATAATCTAGGCATATAAACACAAATATTGTATGATATCACTTATAAGAGATTACTGAAAATAGCAAATTCACAAAGGTAGAAAGCAGATTAGAGGTTATTGGCAACAGTGATGTTTGTTTACAAA
>JAQZBX010104940.1:0-10900 GCA_029593785.1 Cabassous unicinctus
AAATTTTAACAGCTTTTGAGATGACATTAATAATCCAATGGCCAAATTTCAGTAAGTAAAGGTCCTTGAAAGCTATGGAAAGATTTTTCTAAATTATGATTAAAACAATTATAATATATTCCAGAACCTGGTAGTCAGTACGCTTTTAAGGTTATTCACAATTTTAGAATTTTATTAAAGAAAAAAGAGGTTTTAGCCTCCTGTGGAGGAAGGAAATAAAAAAAAAGAAAATCTTTTGCATAAAGTATAATGGTTTCAATTTTATTTAGCTTGGGTGTAATCTCCTTAGGTTTATAGGATACTAATTAAATAAATTAGCATTATATGTGTTACGTCTTTAAGATGATGAAAATTGTAAGTTTTTGGCTAATGAAATTATACAAACCTCTTTTCAAAAATTGTTTTTGCCTAAATTGAAATGAATAGGTTTTTTTCCCTTCACAGAAGAGATTGAGGGGTATGAAACAAATGGATATAGAAAGAAGCAAAAGTTTTGTGGAAGTGAATTCATAGTCAATGCTGACTAAAATTTGATAAGTTTGTTTAAGGGCATGTGTTTTGTCCTAAGATAAAATGGCTGGTTTTCATAAAATCAGGGTGGAAATCTGTAAGACAAGTCTTGAACAAATATAGAAAGTTGTAGACGGCATTGTAGAAGGTAGCGTTAAGCAAGGTAATGTGTTTTGTAAAGGTGAAGTTTGTCTTGAGATGAAGTAACTATAGCCTATGTGGTTATGGATAGTTATAGGAAGTTTGCAAAAGCATTTTCTAAATTGAAATATCTAAATGGCTAATTTCAGGAAGCCATTACTAAATAGAAACTTAAATTGATGCTGATAACAAAAAGTAACTTCATAATAGGGAAACCTGTCAGAGGCCACCTCAGTCTGCATATTAAAGTGGTGGCAGGGGGAAGATAACCTTGATTCCTTTGGGAATATTCAATTTTCATAAAATAGTGGAGAAAATAGTTTCTCCTATAGTGTTAAAGTAAAATACCTGTTAATTAACATCATAATGGTAAAGGTATAGAACAGGGGTTCTTAACAAGGGGTCAACGAGCTTGAATTTAAATTTAAAAAATTATCCTTGTGGGGATGTGTTGGTGAGGGTGTGATATATTTATTAAATAATACACAGTATAGTGTGAGCTTAGTAAGGGGTCCATGGTTTTCACCTGACTGGCAAAGGGGATCCGTGGAACAAAAAATTTTAAGAACCCCTGGTATAGAGGTAAAAAGTAAAATACTTAAATAGTAAGTTCATTTAATATGTTATAGATTGCATTGGAAGTATTTAGAAAGTGTATGAAAATTTAAAGAGATAGACTTCAGTATTGTCAAACTCTCTTGTGCATTCAAACCAGGCATTCAATACACTGCATGGTGCCTCTCCATTTGAGTTATTGGATAGGTTGGTCACTGACCCCTAAAACAATAAAGGTATTTACCAAATCTATGGTTATGTTCCTGAAGTGGATGGAGAGTATGTTGCAGTCTGAACTCCTGCAGCAGCCAGTGATGGCTTGATATGGCTAGATTTACAATGGACATTGCCTCCAGAATGGCTCTGTTTCATAGTGCTGAAAGGTGCTAGGCACCAGGCTGGTGAAACACTGGAGCCTTAGCTTCCTAGCTTCTCTCTGGGATCACCCGTGCTGCAGCATGCTGGCTGTGTGAAGGACATACCAAGTGGCGCCATAATTACCAGAGTAATGTGAGTAGAACCTAAACAGACACAATTGGCATAATGGCCTGCTCCCACGGAGAGACAACATGTTTGGTATTGCAAACCTGGAGCTTAGATCTATTAACTGCCGCTCAAAGAGAACTTGTGCATTAATTAGTGCATTGATTGGTATTAAGTACTGTACCTATATACACAATGAATATGATAATATCTCTTCTAGATGCAGGATATTGAACATGTTAAATGTTTTTGTAAACTTAATTCATTTTCTAAGTAATTAATGAATGTGCCTATAAGATAAAAGAATGGCTCTCTTAAGTTGCCTATATTGTCTTTGTGAGTGTATGTCTAGGGCAGTGCCTGTCTTCATACCTCTCCTAGCTGTCCTAGGCATAACCACTGCTGTGGGAACTGGGGTTGGCAGTTTCCTAGACTGCGTTTGAAACTTACAAGATCAAGCCCATCAGTTTTGGGAGGATGTAGCCTTTGGAGACACCTGGCCTTTCTCATTCCCATGGTCCAGTATATCATGGCTGACCTTCTTTTTGGGACTGCCTATCATCATTTTCTTTATCCTTTCAGAAAGAGCATGTATCTTCAAAAATTCTAACTAAGTTTATTTCTTCCAGAATCAATGCCTTCCAGAACAAGGAATTAGTCATGTGGGGATTTCATCCAGTTCCAACCATGGTGCCAGACCTGCCTTCCTTCAACCTCAATAGAATAGCCAGAGAGTTTCACATCTCATCAGGCAGGGTCTTCTGCCCCTAACCAGCAGGAAGCAGTTACAGAATAATGACCATTGCCCTTCAGCTCCCCCTTAAACTAAGAGTGTGAAATCTCTGAGGGGGGAGTCGAGGCAGGTTAGTATAGGAAACAGGGTCAAAATAGAGCCATAATAGCTAGAGCCCTGTGTTCATCTATGTGGACTCTCCTTACGCCTACACTAGGTTTTGAAGTCACGGTAGAAAACTCAGAGAGTTTAGAAGGGGAAAATGTATGGTATTGGAAGCCTTCTCATAGGACTCCCCTACCTGGTATTTTGTTATCTACTAATGGAAATGTTGCTTGTATACTGTTAGACCAGCATGAGCTGCCCCTTATTTTTCCCCATAAATATTTTCTTTTTTGCCTGTAGTGCCCTAGACAATACCTCTCTATAGTGGTTTTCAGCAGTAACCCATGTCTACAATCGAACCCAATCTTGGGATTGCACAGACTTGCCACCCTTGCTGCTACTGGCTTTTCTTGGACTGTAACTCCTGAAAATTGAGCGGCGTGGACCACCTTGCTGGCATGGCAGAATATGACCCATTGGCAAGTTTGGAACAAGACCTTCTCATTTCAGACTGATTCAGCTGCTGTCTTTCAATGAGACTTGTAATTATATTTTTTTCCCTTGTAGGGGAACAGGTGAATAAGCCCAGCCTTTATTAGGATATTCTGTATATTATGGCTTAGGATGATTAACGGCTGAGTCTGTCACCATAAGGCGCATCGCTCCTGTCTGCAAAGAACTACAGGAGAAAATCCATGATGTGGGGTGGTTACCCCCTGAGTTGTATAATTTTACTATCAAGGCTAGCTATAGAGAAAAGCGCAGCCCCTGGTGGTTCTGCCTGTTGGCCATTTTTGTGCCAGGTGGAACTGCAATTGTCATTGAAAAATGCACAGCAGCTTTAGCTGCTGTCTTTTGTACTGCTGCTGTGGAGTGTGGAAGCAATGCTTGTCCTTTGGTCAATGTAGGCTGCTGCATGGGGGTAGATTGTGGGGACCCAGCCCCTGCCAAATCCTCAGCATGTAGCTACCTGTGTGACCTAGGCATAAATTAAAGGTTAACAACCCTCTCCAGAGGGGGAGAATGTGTAGATGTTATCATAAACTATAATCTTCCCAAAGCAGTAAACGTCCTTGGTAAATGTCCTTCCTACGAGCACAGTGAAAACATCACCAGACCCCACCCTAGCAGAAACTCTGTTCTCATACCGTATGGAATGTCCTTGTTCTGAAACCCCTTTTATAACAGCCCTCATTTTCTCATCTCTTTGAGGAGCGCTAACTTCCTTCATTCTTTGACTGGCCGCCATCAAAGAATCTCTCCTGTTCATAAGTCCCAATAAAGCTTATGCCTGACTAAAGCCAGGTGTGTTCTTTGGTCTTGTGGCCTCACCAACTTGTGCCCTTCAGGAGTTGGGTTGTAACAATGGCCCTCTATGGATGGGCCTGGTGCTGAATGGCTGATTCCCTGAAATTCCCAGAAGAAGCCAATGTGACAAACAACTAGGAGAGGCTGCGTAGTAGCAGCCCAGCTGAGCGTGTGTTTTGGGCTTGGAATGCATTCAAGAAACCTTTCTGGGTGAGAGCTGGCTCGTTAGGTCTTGAGGCAAGACTGTCGCAGCTGCAATAAAAAGCAGCCTAATCAAATCTTCTGCGTACTTCATGCTCTGTTTCTGGCTTATAAAATCACCCAAACTCTGCTACATCCTTTGTTGGGATGAATCCAGGTGGAGGCTACACATCCAGAAATTTTTTACAAAAAAGAAAATGAGAACAGGAGCTTTGGTTTTTTTTCAGGAGGGGGATTGGTTTTCTTTTAAACTTTCTTTGATACTACCATTCCTTTGGCTATTGCATTCTGCATCATGTAGCCAAGAAATCCATCTCGTGGCTGATATGTCATTCTAATCAGTGTACCTCATAAGAGCATTTATGTATTAGCAATATCTATGATAAATGAAGGTCAATTTGTGCTGTCCAATATGGTAGCCACATGAGGCTTTTAAAAATTTAAACCAATTAAAATGAGATTTAAAAATCCGTTCCTCACTTACACAAGCCACATTCCCGGTGCTTGACTGCCACATGTAGCTAGTGGCTTACGAACTGGACAGTGCAGATACAGAACATTTCCATCATCACAGACATTTCTGTTGGGCAGTGCTGGTTTTTTCGGTCAAGATTAAAGCAAGAATTTGACCAGCTTGCCATATTAGATTGAACATGGTGAATGGCCCTCCCAAAGGAAACAATGGAAAATATTGGATGGATTATTATTTCTTTTTAACTATTTCTGTGCCTCATTGAACCTTCAAATTGAAATGCAAGCAAGAACTCCATGAGACAGATGAGTGCCACAGAGAATGCTACCCAGGAGTTTCTTAAGATTCCTGGAGAACTTGAACTTCTGATTTGACTTGGTGGGAGTCAGGGCCCATAGGAGACTATGGGAGACCTGCTAGAAGATTTCGTAATGCTGGCTCCTTATGGGCTATGCACTTGTAGGTAAGGTGAGCAAGAAAGAAACCTCACACTGCAGAGGAGGACATCAGGAAAACTTGGCTTTTTTGACTTTGAGAATGGATGGAGAGAAAATAACATCTCCTTGAAAAATGCATAATCAGAAGCAATCTCTCACATGAGTTTTAGTCCAAATTTACAATGCCCTAGTCATTTGGAAAATTTCAATCAGATCATGTAGTTTAAAGTGGTACCAATTTGGTAATGGTCACAAGCACCTGGCAGACGGCAATACATATCCTTTTTGTAAACTTCAAATTCAAACTCACGTTCAAAAATTCCCAGAGAAAGATTCTTAAAGAAAAATCAGTAGCTTACAGTCAAAAACTCACAAAACAGAGTTAGACTCATTTGTAGGTTCTCTACACATAGCTCTTCAGCCTCTTTTATTTGAACCTATAATTAGCTCTATACTTCTTAAATATATGTCCCAGAGACTTAAATCTTTGATCCATCCATGTGCCAGTTGAGCCCTGAATTTCAGCAGAGTTGCAACACCTACTCTCCAGTTCATTGGACACACCCAGGACAACTAACAAGGAGATGACGATGGACAACGCCCATCCCAAGGAGGAGAGAGTGTCTGCAACTGCAAGCAAGATAGTTCCATCCATCTGCCCCATGGGATCTAAGCTCCCTCTCATAATCTGTAACAAATGTTCCACAATGGTGTGGTGTGTTGGTGAAGGGGTGTTGTATGGGAATTCTGCACATATGTATGATTGTTTTGTAAGTTCACAACTTCTGAAATAATTATTAAAAAAATCTTCCTACATGGAAAGCATTAGGTAGCCATTTACGATGAGCTTTGTTAGCCATTCCAGGGATAAAAATTTCCAATATTATACAAATTATTTCAGAGTATTGGAAAAGGGAAAATACTATCTTATTCATCGACTGAGCTCATATAACAACTGATATGGTAGCCTAACAAGACACTATGAGAAAGGAAAATTGCAGATGTGTCATACTTGCTAACATACATGCAAAAATCCTCAGCTAAATACTAACAAACCAAACCCTGTAAAGTATAAACACTATATTATTCATTATCACCAGCTTGGTTTGTTTATTCCAGTAATTAAAGTTTGGTTTGTTATTAGAAAAATAACTAATGTGATTCACCCCATTAGCATATTAAAGGAAAACAAATCTGATTATTTCAATCTATACAGAAAAAATAATCTGACAAAACTCAACACCCATTCATGAAAACAAAACAAAAAAACAAGCAAACATAACCTCTCAGCAAACTAGAAACGGAGGAAGACTTTCTTAATCTGATAAAGGGCATCTACAAAAATGAATAGCAAACATAGTAATTAACAATGATATGTTGAAAACATTTCCTGTAAGATTAAGAAAAATAAAAATATGCCTCCTCTTATCACTTCTTTTCAAGGTTGTACTGAAGATTGTGGATGGCTCAGTTAGGTAAGCTAAATATATAAAATGTATAATTATCTGAAGGGATGAGGCACAATTGTCATTATTGATAGAGGTTATGACTTTCTGTATTAAATACTTATGGGAAATTTCAGTTAAATATTAGAAGAAATAAGAACACATGCATTTCTTTTCTTTTAAAGATTTACTTTATTTATTTATTTATTCCTCCCACCCCTCATTGTTTGTACTTGCTGTCTGCTCTCTGTGTCCATTTGCTGTGTGCTCTCTGTGTCTGCTCATCTTCTCTTTAGGAGGCACCAGGAACAGAACGTGGGACCTCCCATGTAGGAGAGAGACACTCAATCACTTGAGCCAACTCAGCTTCCTGCTTGTGTATCTCATTGTTTTTCCTCTTTGTGTCTCCTTGTTGCATCATCTTGTTGTGTCAGCTTGCCATGCCTGCCCCTCGCGCCAGCTCGCTGTCTTGCACGTCTTCTCTAGGAGGCACTGGGAACCAAACCCGGGACCTCCCATGTGGGAGACAGGAGCTCAATCACTTGAGACCCATCTGCTTCCCTGCATTTCTATAATACAGTAATCCACTTTAAGAGACACTTGTTCATTCTGTCACTCATGTAACATTATGTTTATAAGAATGATGATAGCAGCATTATTCACAATAGCCAAAAACTGAAAACCTAATTGTAAAAGTAGAATGGATCAATAAATTGTAACATGTCATGCAATGAGATAAAATCCAGCAGTGAGAATGAATGAATGAATGACAGTTCCGTGCCTCAATGTGGATGAACCCCAAAAACATAATTTGCAATGAAAGCAGCGAGTCTTAGAAAAATGCTTAATAGCATAATTTTATTTATGTAAATTCAAAACCAAGCAAAACTAAATTATGTACATATAGTTTATATTTTATATGATTATATAAATGACATATATAGATGGTAAAACATTAAAATGAAAGAAAAGAATGATTTATGAACAATTCAAGATCAGTCTTTCCTTTTAAGGGGTGAGAGAGGGTATGATCTGTAAGAGATACATAGGGAGCTTTGAATTATTTATAAGTTTCTTGTCTTAAATTGGGCATTGGAAACATGGGTATTCTTTATATATATTTCATCTTTTCTTGTAAATTTGATCTACTAAACAGTAGTAAAAAGTTCTGGACTAAGTAAAATGCCTAGGGTCACCTAGGTAATAAGTGACAATTCTGAAACTGCAACCCATTTTCACCAGCTCAATTGGTTTCTTCTTCTAGTACAGCACCCTCGGAATGTATTCTAGGAAGCAGCTTCCTAGAATACCCTCACTCATCAGTACTCTTTACTATGTTCTCTAACTTTCCAGGAAGATAATTCAGAATTAAAGTTAATTCAGAGCACGGAAGAGAACTTAACGAAACATAACTATTTAAAGAAGATACTGTATCTATAAAGCAAGAACAGGAACAAAGTGCATGAAAAGTATTTTTAAATAAATAGAGGAAAAGTGGGAAATTCTCAAAATGTATGACAACAAGAGAAGGAGATGGAAACTTTTAGAGAAAAAATAAGAGAGACAGGGGGATCTATCCAATAGGTTCAACAGACAGAAAGTACCAGAAAGATAGAACAGAGGAAGTTGAGGGATATAAATATCTAAAAAACAATTATGTGGAAATTGTCCAGAGCTGAAAGAGAACAGGATTCTTCTAATGGAAATGGCCTGCAGAAGACTGAGAAAGATCTGTGTACAAAGACTAGATCCTGATTATGAAACTGTGGATAAAGAGAACAAAAGAACTCCTGACAACAGAATTATCATTAGAAATATCACATACTAGATAAACAAGGAAACGATGCCTTTAGATCAGCAGAGAATAATTTCCCTTCCTCCTTTTTCTTTCCTTTCCTTGTCTTCCTCCATCCACTCGTCCATCCTACCTCGTCTTTCTTGAATTTTCCCTTGTAGTTCAAACTTCCCAGCCATGTTTCCTCATAGGAGTTGCCATATGCATTATATAAAGGTTTCCAACTTTTTCCCTTTCCAATCTGAGCAATATTATTGACTCTTCCAGTATGGCATTCACTGGGCTGTTTTCATATCTTATATTGGGATTTTTGACCTGTGGTTTGTTTTGCCAAAACAAACCATCCTGCATATTCTGCAGCTTGCTTTTTCTCACTTAACATATCACAAACAGTGCACAATTTCAATATGAATCTGAATCTCTTTATTAGCTGCTTAATATTCCTTTGCAGGAATTTACTACAATTTATTCAGTCTCTTGTCCATAAAAAGATATTCCATTTATTTCCAGCAACCAAGTTCTAGGCTCTTAAAGACCCAGATTTTCATAGTGTATTTCAAGAGTGTCCATTCCGTGTGATACTCTCCACTACATCAACTTTCTAAACAGTATCTAATTTCTACACAAAACTATCATTTGCTTATCAGTGGAAAACATTTCCTCTAGAGAGAGGTACATGAGTTATATACAGGTCAAGTCTGTATGTTCCTTCTTGAATGGACAATACAATTGCTGACTCACGAACAGATAACCTTGAGTATAGGCTTCGAGCTTACCTGGGTTAGAGATAACTTTGCTTCCTAAGCTCATTACATAAAAGTATGTTTTGGCTTTTTTACATGAGATCTGTCTACCCAGCAGATAGAAGGAGGATACATTTCTCTGAGCACTATATTACTTCTCCTCATGAGAAATAGATGCCACCAAATCAATTTTACTTCCAAAGCAAATTTCATGAAAAAAGAAATTAATTGAAAAAAATCTTTTAAAACAGTCTATAATTAATTACTTTTAAATGTATAAACATGCTATTTAAGCATAATGACTTTTTCTAGCATCAACTAAAATAATGTCTTTTGAATTACAGTATTTTGAGCAAACCCATGTTTTATCTTTCTCCATTGAGTTTTCAGAATTTTTGCCCGCATTCTGACAGTTGAAGTATCTGCCGTCATTAAGGTATGAATTTAATAACATTTGTCATCTCTTTCAAAAATCATTAATTTTACAATGTGAAGGATATAATTTTATCTTTAATATAGGTTTCATTGGTTTCATTGTTCGCCACTGGGCCCTTGCAGCACTATTTCTGCTCTTTTCATTTATTTTGATTACTAACATCTTGCATTGGTGTGGAACATTTGTTACAATTGATGATAGCACATTTTTATAATTGTACTATTAACTATAAGTCCATGGTTTAATTTAGGGTTCACTGTTTGTGTGGGGTAGGTCATGTATTTAAAAAAAATTATTCTGTTACCAAATATACAACCTAACATTTCCCCTTTTAATCACATTCATTTCTCTCTATATGTATTTTTCAGTGCTATTAATTACATTCACAATGTTGTGCTAACACCACCATCATCCATTACCAAATCATTTCATAATTCCAAGTAGGAAGCCTATACATTTTAAGCCTTAACTTCCCACCTTGTCCCCCACCTTGTCCCCTAGTAATCTATATTCTAGATACTGGTACTATGAGTTTGCTAATTCTAATTGTATCAAATCAGTGAGTTCATACAACATTTTTCCTTTTGTGTCTGACTTATTTCACTCAACATGATGTCCTCAAGGTTCATCCATATTGTCGCATGTATCAGGACTTCATTCTTTTTTAAAAGCTGAATAATCCTCCATTGCGTGTATGTGCCACATTTTGTTTATTCATTCCTCTGTTGATAACCACTTAGGCTGCTGCCATCTTTTGGTAATTGTGAATAATGCCACTATGAACATTGATGTGCAAATATCTGTTTGCATCTCTGCTTTCAATTCTTTTGGTTATATACCACGTAGGATTGCCAGGTCATATGGTAATTCTGAGGAATCACCAAACTATCTTCCACAGAGGCTGTACCATTTTACAGTTCTACCAGCAATGAATGAGTGTTCCTATTTCTCCACATCCTCTCCAACACTTGTTACATTCTGTTTTTTTAATAGCAACCATTCTAATGAGTATTTCGTTGTGGCATTGATTTGCATTTCTCTGGAATGACTATTGATTGACGTTGAACATCTTTTCATGTGCTTTCTGACCATTTGTATATCTTTTTTGGAGAGACCATTCTATTCTAGTCTATTCAAGTCTTTTGCCCATTTTTAAAATTGGTTTGTTTATCTTTTTGTTGTTAAGTTGAAGGATTTCTTTATATATTCTAGATTTTAAATCTTTATCAGATATGTGGTTTCCAAATATTTCCTCTCATTGTGTAGGTTGTTATTTCGCTTTCATGATAAAGTCATTTGATGTGCAAACGATTTTAATTTTGAAGAGGTCCTATTTATCTCTTTCTTTTCTTTGTTGCTTGTGCTTTGGGTGTAAAGTCTAAGAAACCATTGCCTAACACAAGGTCCTGAAGATGCCTCTCTATATTTCCTTCTAGGAGTTTCATAGTTCTAGCTCTTATACTTAGGTCTTTCATCCATTTTGAGTTGACTTTTGTATAAGGTGTGAGGTAGGGGTTCTCCTTTTTTTTTTTTTTT